>WYDI02024675.1:0-79493 GCA_009867235.2 Psittacus erithacus | reverse complement strand
GCTGAAAGTCAAAAACACAGCACTGCACCAGCTACTAAGAAGGAGAAAAATGACTGCTGCTGCTGAACCCAGGACAATCTTCCAACAAGAAATAAATACACTGACAAGCTCCTGAGCAGCTCTGCTGTCCTGCCCTGATGACTGAGTTATAATGCAATTGTATTGGTGGCAAAAAAGCAAGATGGAAGAAGGTGACAGCTGTCACATTAAGCACAACAGGTTTACCTTGCACTGCATACTGGAAGAACATAAAATGAGGTGTGAATATAATACCTGCTTCAGCACCTGCCTTTCACACAATGATAAGAAGAAAGAGAACGTGTTGGTCCACAGGAGAAATTCAGAAGTTTCAACAATGCTGTAAAGACCGCCTGGCTGCCACTGTGTTATGTGCATTTCTGGGATAGTGCTGACCTCACAGGCTGCTACCATTTGAATTTAGCTTGTACCCAACCTGCTGGCACTGTGGCTCTCTAACAGGGATTTTGCCCTCTGATTTCCCTCATTCTGTTTATAAGCAATGAAGACCAGTATTAACACTGAAGATACACGGTTGCTTTTAGTGAACATCATTACTGTTTCCGGTAGCACATGGGCTGACCAATTTATTTGTCAAACTTCAGCCAAAAGACAAAGTTTCATCTGTCTTTGTGATGACACTTGGAGGCTCTATTAGAAATTATTGTCTCCTTGTGCCTCTCCTGGACACTTTTCCTTTACCCCTTTCTACTTCTTCCAATGACCTTCCATTCCTACATTTATTTCTAAGTAGACATTTGTAGGAGACTTCAGAAGGCAAAAGATTAGCTATATATTTTTTTTAAAACTCCTCCAACCTTGCCACTTTTGGCACACTGCTTCTCCCCAAGCTTGCTAAATGGACTTGCCCTAATATCAGAGCATAGTCATATTTCCTTTTTCTGCAAGACAGTTTGGGAAGAACTACACTAAATCTGCACTTCACGTGCTTAGAACTTGCCCCCCAAATATACCTTCAGATCATTTAATCATGTCACATACCTGCACTTTTTATTTGCACAAAGTCTACATAAGTTTTAAAGCGGGTTTGATTTTCACTACTTTGATCTCTCAGTGAAAATCAGACTGATCCTGAATGCTGTGTGGGGTTTGCTTTTTGAATACACTGTCAACACACAGCACTGCCGAACTGCTGTGCTCTATTGGCAGAGCTGCATCAAGGAAGCATCTGCTCCCAGAAACTGGATTTACTTCTTAGTTAAGGAAAAAACATCCATATGGCTCTCTGTGACTTTCAAAGAATTGTGTGTGGCAGTGCATAATGATCACTAACCTCCAAGTTTGAATATTTTCAAAAGTTCTATTGTTCTCTGCTTGTATTTTCAAACTCCAGTAAAATTTCAAAAAGATTCAATATATTAATAGTCTGTTGAGAAATCAGTATTCACTTCCTCTCTTCTTCCTTCCAATCTGCACAAAAATATTTGGAAGAGTAATTGAGGTAGAAATAACTGGAATATGAATTTTCTCAATAATCTCCCATTATTTGCATTTTTCCAGACTGAAGAGTGCCAGAAGTTACAGGGATATGGAAATAAATGAGTTACATTGCTACTTTTCTAATTATAAATAACAAATGCTGAAATATGTTCACACTATTGTCTCTTGTGTCAATAGCAAGATTTAGCCCGTTACTTTATCCTGTTAATGTCCATGTATACCTGTGTGAAGCTATTCACATAGCACAATCAAAAATGGAGAGAAACATCACAAGGGTGCACCATCCCTACTACATGATTTCTCATTTCAGTGGAGCTGAGCTATGAGATTGCTGCTGAAAACAGGTTTTATTCTTTTTATTCTTAACAAACCAGTTCTTTCCTCCTTGCTGTTTTCTTCTTTCTCTTGTTCACTCAGAACAAGCTTCCTAGACAGCTGTCATACCTGGCATTAAAAATATTCTCTTTTCCTCCCCTGGATTACTTTTTTGCTGATTTAGCAAGTTCTAAACACACAATTAGACAACTGCCAAAGCTGGCAGAAGATAAGTAACACATAGCGCAGTCTGGAGCAAAGAGAAGAGAGGAAATTAAGATGTCAGTGATCAGCAACTACAATCTGTTAATTTGGATCAAATCCTAACACAAACCCACAGCCTTACAGTTCTTGGAATCTTCAGCTGTGGTTTTCAATCTGCTATGCCCAGTGACCTTACAGGCTCCTGATAGCTCCTGCCCCCAAAGGTTGTGCTCTAAACAGATACAACAGACAGCAGGCAGAAAGACAAAGAGACTACTCAAAACTGATCCAATATTTCAGCTGTAGGATCAAGAGCAGGATTTGGTGTCTTTATTCTCAGATCAGCACCAAAATCTAAAGACACTCAGATCTGAAACTTCCAAGGCTTTCTGGTGTAAATTTTGCCATTATACAGGTCCTGGTAGTTTCTTGGTCTGACTTTACTTCAGCAGCATGCAAATCTTCAGCTCAAGGTGTGAAAGAGTGCATAACCAAGGTCAAGTCCAAATATCAGCCAGATATTAGTCTATAACAGTACTCTTACTGTTCCAGTATCCTAATCAGCTAAGTATGATCAAAAAGATGGATCACAACAGAATAAATCCCAACAAAAAAAAAATCCAGGTGTTCATAAAAATAAGTGTTAAGAATGTATCTTATTAGCACACTAAGATGTAGGTAGGTAAGCAATCTGATTCATAAAAACCTAAATCAAAAGGCAGTCTTCAAGTCAGAGATCAGCCTGCTAAAAGGCCGATACACAGATTAATAAATTCAGGTATACAAAAATAAGTGATACTAGACAGATTTCCTATATCATTCGCTCTTCAGAGAGTTTTACACCAAGAAAAGTAAAATATTTAATCATTGAATACAAAGATGCTATAAATGCTCATATATAAAGCATATGCATTGCTATCCAGCCATTGTTAAGAATGGAAAATTCAAAATGCAGCACAGCAGCGGTTGTCTTCTTACACGAACTTGACAATGGCCATTGCAAGGACAGAATCCTTTGCTTTAGGTTTGCACCTAAAGAAACCCTAAGGGAAGTCCCTCCCAAATACTGAGATAGTGGTACCATTTCTAGGGGCCTTTTTTTTACAGAAATGCACTAAAAGAACAGTTTCATCATGGCTCAGCCCCTTCCTTCATGAAGGGTTAGTTAATTAAGCACGTTTATTGGCTGACAGTCCAATTAGGAGCCCAGAGCTCAGCCTGAAAGCTCCGTAAGGTATCAGTATCCTTGACATACTTTGAAGAAAGAAAGTTCTTTTTTTTTTTTTTTCACTTATTTGAGAAACAATTTCATTTATTCCCTACTCACTGAATCAAAAGTGTGGCAGCTACCTCCAGTGACCACAAACCTAGCTTATCAGCCCCTGTTAAGCCCTGCAGTAACCAGCCCACTGTGGCCTTAATACTACTGATAGTACCACTCTAATACTGCATCACCAGTCACAGAGTTATGTTCATGCATCGCCTATGCTATACCATAGTGCAGTAACAGTTTTACAGTGGCCTATCTAAACCCAAAATTACCCATGCTTGCAAAACCATAACCTTGGTGCTGGAACCAGCAGCTCCTGCCAGAACAGAATTAGGCATGCCTAGGTGCCCCTTTTGGAAACAATCCTGAAAATAACTAAATGATCTGCTCAAAAGTAGCTATCCAAATGTACACATTTATGCCAGATGAAAACCTTCATCCAGCCTACAATTAGACCAATGATCTCCACCAGACAGATATATGCATAAGTGGAATATCTAATATCACCACTTATAACTCAATCCATTATTACAGCTGGCATCTGAAAATGCCAGCAGCAATTAGTAAAGTCTGGAAACCCTACAAAAACTTTTGACAAATAACAAAGTAACAAGAATTTCAGGTACAGGCTCTACTCCCAACCAACCAAACTTTCCAGACATTTTTGTGTGTGGTTTTAGTTTCACAAATAAACCTGAAAGCCCTGAATTTTGATAGTTAAAATCTGTGTTAAATCCTTTGTTGCTTTTGAATGAATTTATCGGCCTTTGCTAGCTTTTAAAAAATTTACAACTACCCTGGGAGAATGGAAACATGAACTCTAAAATGTCCAGCAGGCTCATTAAAAATACTGGCTTTCTGGCACACTACCAGCAAGAAAAAGCACCACAAGTGAAAGATGTACAACATTTTCAGAATAACATTTCTGCCCCTCTATTTTAGACCCTTAAAACTAAACAATAGGATACCCTCCCTGGTGGGCATATGCAGAATAATTAGTTGAAAATCTCCAGCCTGTTCTTATGCGGCTGTCCTCTACATTAGGCTTTTATGATCAATATATTTCTTTGAACATACACCATTTCTATAACATCTCTCAGCTTATTAGTTTACTTGATAACCACCAAAAGCATATGAACATTTCCAATTTGTTAAATAGATCTTTTTCTTTAAAAAAAAAATAGCCAAGAATAGAAGTATAACCATAGAATATGTTCGAGGTAGAAAAAGCAATGATTTCCTTCTTTTGTGACATTTATGTGTATTTGTACGTAACAACCTGCATGCAAATTCTAATCCACTGTGCATTTTCCCCTTAATTGGATTAATAAGTTGATGTTACTAAATTTGCTGTCAGCAATGTATTACTATGATAAAGCAGTAATTTCAGAGACCTATGAAAACCTGTTGTAAATAATTGTATTATTTTTCCATTTAGATACACAAAGAAATTCATTTTGCCAGTTTAATGTCAGATGAATAAAATTCTCCGCTATAGTCTCCTCCAAAGTTTTGCTTGAAGTGGTTTTGACAACTAGAAATAATTGCTGAGAATAATTTTTTTAAGGGTTTATCTATTTGTTCTTTGTAAATTCCATATCACCAAATTGCAATTACATTTTGCAATAGCAAATCTTCCATGGAGGGTTATATGAACACTTGGGCAACTGATTATGTGTCACATGAAATTTCCTCTTCAGGTCCTAGGGCGCATCATCACAATCATATGCTACTGTTCCTATCTTCTGACTGGATGACTTGACTTCACAGCACTCTGTTTTAATTCATTATAATTATTTCATTAAAAATCAATTTTTATTTCTTGCTCTAGCAAATCCCATACAAGTAACTGCAATAGACAGGCTTTGTGTATAATAGGCAATTTTGCACTTGCCCAAGTATTCATGATCTGTGAATGGCAGAGAAGCACAAAGACTGAGTCTTGCTTTCAGCTCTATGAACAGTTCATAACACATTTTTATGCTGTTCATCAGCCACTTTTCCCCATTTACAGTCGCAGATTTTGTTCTTTAAGGATTTGAGTGGGGTCACAACATTCAAAGCTGCATTCTGTTTCAAATCAAAAAAAAAAATATTAACGTTTAAAGGATGGGAAAATATAAAGAACAGCAGCATGAAGTTGCCAAAGTTTCATTCTGCAAGATAACTAAATCTCCGTAACTTTCACAAAACTGAGTTAATGCATTTTGGTTCATTAAGCCAGGCTTGGGTATGGATCCGTGACAGTTCTTTTCAGTCTGCTCCTTGTGAAACAGTATTCTTTTTCACACCACCCCTCTACCTGAGGTAGGAAAGCCTTTTCACCACAGTATTGGAGTAGTCACCTCCATCCACACTGTGTACACAGGCATATGAAACCTGCAATTGCCGTGTCATAGGCATCATGACGAAAAGCACAGCCCACCAGGAAATCCAGCCAACAGATGGAATCAGAAGGATGAAAAAAAGTGCAACTGATGGATGGCTTTACTTATTAAAAACTTCAACTAAATTACATAGTCCAATTTGGATCAAATAAAGAGAAAAAATCCATTTTTAATTCTAATGATTAAAATTGAAAATATAAGTGAAGAGACCACCAAGATTTGTCCCCCTTAATATCTCAGCCTTGTAGGAAACTCCATTTTTTATTTGAGATATCTTTCCAGAAATAATATTTCTAGACAGTTCTCTCTCTTTATTTCTCAATCCTTCTACTTAATGTTCTGCTTGCATTCCAATACGGGTTTTCTCATTGTTGTCTTTGTTCCCTTTGAATTTGTGCTCTTTGTCCCAGCAATTTTAGCATTTTTAAGGATAAAGTTTTTAAATGCCTCACTTAAGGACCAACCCTTGTTATCTGGAATTTGGGTTGTAATTTTAAGAATATTTTCTGACATTTCCATCATAAGACATTCTGCATTTTCATTTTGTACCCTTTTGAGAACAAAATCGGTGATTTTTTTCACCAATGCTGCCAATGCTTGAAGCCAAGCTTTCTTTTGTTGTTTTTACACATTCTTCACTTCCTCTCAGTTTCAATTTATCTAATGTTGATGTGAATGTAATCCTGAGGTTACTGGTATTAACACCACCTAAGTACTGTGTACTCCATAGGCATTACCATCTAAAGTAGAAAATGCAAACCACAGCAAAAGAGAGCCTGAAGAGATTGAGTTGACCAGATTTCTGCATTATTTGCTTATTGCTTTTCTTCCTCATACTCCTATAGTCTGCAAAGTATTTATAGCATTTCTTACTGAAACTTTTCGAGATCCTGAATGAGAAATGGAAAGACCGGAATTTATTGTTGCCCTTCAACCTAGTGGAAACTCTAAAAAAATCCGACTATGATTAACTATTGTAATTATATGTCTATTGCTCAATCCTCAAATCTTCTGGGGCATGAAATTAAACAATTTTATAGTATCTGTGCCTTTGAAGGCATCACAGAAGACCCTTCATGAAACACTCCCTTCTGCTGTTGTCTGCAGGCAAGAGTGGGTAAAGGAAAAGAGCAAACTGTTTATGGGAAAAAAAAGAAAAAAAGCAACTAGCTGCATTGTCCCCAAGCCATAAAACTTGCATATCAAAATTACTCTAGCAACAGCTTCACTAGATCCAAAGCACAGGGCCAAACCTCAAATATCAAAAACTGCACAGCCACAACAAAGGCAGTTCATGTGCACAGGGAAGCCTGCTAGCCCTTTCCAGCGTGCCACTGGTATATAAATGCTGCAAAGGGAGGAGCAATAGTGTGGATCCCAGCCACTGTCCCATAGCATCTTGTACGACTCACTGGGAAGCTTAATCATGAGAGCTAGGAAGAAATTGTATGTGGAACTACCTATGAGAGAGAACATAATTTATCTGGAAACAAAAAGAAACGCAAAACTCATTTTCTTTAATGTTTTCCAGTAGAAAAAGGTATGATGGATAGAGCTGCTCAGAAGCAGTGGGAGAGTGAACTGGATAAAAGGATAAGTTAGTCATCTAGCTGTGATAGGCAAAAGGAGATTTTTTCTGATGGAAGCCTCAAACTGTATCTCAAACCATACAAGCACTGGCTTGCAGAAGCTAGAACTTTGGGTACTGCTTGACACTGCAGTAATTATTTAGCTTCAGATTCTTGTTCCTTCACAAACTTTAATCACAGCACCCATTTAAGCAACTGACCATACCATCATATTACCTAAAATTGTCCCCATCTGCCTTCTTGGCTCTTGTCATGAGAAGGCAAGAATAGTAGACCCCAAAAGCAGTGCTTTCCATGTTACCCACTTCAATTCGACAGCCTAGAGCCACATATTTTATTGCTAATAGAATAATACCACATTGTGTGATTTTGAGGCGGACAAACACTATTTGAAGTGAATAAACACTAGTTGCAAGCACAGGAAGGACTTGGTTCATTAAAAAAGTCATAGCTTTTTAGCTCGAGTGAATCAGAGGAATGAATGTATGCACCCACCATAACCAAGGCCATGCTATTTCCAAAAGTTTTGGCACAATCTCATACAGCACAATATTCCTTTCCCAGGTATGCCTAATCTGCAGGCAATCATTTCAGCTTTTCCCCATGTTAACTTTCTCTTCCTGAAACCTACTGAAAGATTTCTTAAACAAGTATCTGACTTCAATTTTAACAAACCATATGCTACACCCTCAGGGTATTGAAAGACTACAGCAGAGCTGCCTGAAAAGTTACTAGATACTATAATCCACACAGCTGGGTTGCTGAAACCTGCAGATTATGCTAATTAAAAGGAACAGAGGAAGAGGCTGAGAAAAACAAACTTACTACTAGCAGATTTTCAGTGTGAACATGCTAGGCTTTTCTAACTAGAGAGAAGCTAAAATAAAAATAAATAGAAGAGATTACTTAAATGTATCATTTTTGTATAAAATAGATCCATTTTCCCAACTTCATTTAAAGGACTTTTTTGTTTCCCAAAGCTATTTTTCACTTTTGATAAACTGCTAGGCAATACTTAAGAGGCCAAATCAGAGTCTGTGGGAGCCCAGAATTTTATTTTGATGTTTTAAGTCAATGCTCAGGCTCCCTGCTAGCTTCCCCTACAAAAAAGAGGTTCACCCAAACAAAAATGTTTCAGTACTGTCAAGACCCACTTGTGCACTTGCAGAGGGTGGTTACAATACAGTTAGCACATATATCTTTACTTAGGCTGCCTTCCCAGGAAATCAAGAAGGCTGCTTTATACCTTCAACAGCTACTAAGAAGGAGAAAATGAGTGGTACAGCTGAACCCAAGACAAATGCTTGTAAAGCTGAAAGGATATTTCTGAACATAACATGCCTAATAGATTTATGTCTAGAGCTTTAGCATGTTTGTTTCAAATTTCAACCTTTTTCCTTAGAATTTATAATTTTTACTTCATAGGGTTAAGGCTTAAGATATTTGATGTGGCTGCTAGCATCCTAATAGCGTAGAGCTGCATAGCCTTAAATGGGAAGATGCTATACATCTGATAACCAGAAAAACACTTTGGCACACTTCCCTGGCAAGCCTCACAAGCCAGGATTCATTCCTTCTCCCTCATCTTCCTAAATATGAAGGAGTTGTCAACAGTCAAAGACACTTCTTTCTTCTATCATTACCAACTTTTAATCAGTAATCTCATTTACTCCACGGCCCATACAGCTTCTAGAAAAGCATGGCCTGTTACCCTGTAGTCTCAGAGTAGTTTTTATAGTGTTTCTCTATGCCCCAGGTTATAAACGCACCACAGATTTCTTCTTATGGCCAAATTATCCTGAAGTAAGCCTTAACATTAGTTAGATTAAAGTAAAAGCACATATTGACACTTTTTCCTCTGTGTAAAAAAAAAGAATAAGCTATAATAATAAACTATAAGTCACAAGTAAAAAAAAAAATTAAAGAAAAAGCCATGCTAGCTCTAGTTTCAGCCTACCTGCTGTCTATGATTGTATGTATTAGCAAAATCTCTTTGTTGGTGGAACATGTTTGAAGTCTTCAGATGAGGTGACCCAATTTCACCATTCTTCCTGAAAGCTCCTCACTTCTCCCCACATCCAAAACCTATTTAAGCATCTTCCACTCCCCTAGCTAAAACAGATATGTCTCCACTTTCTTGGAGATGTAAGCATTTATTAAACCTCACGCTCTCTCCTACATATAACTAATTAAATCAAAGACTTCTTATTTAAGAGAAAGGTAAAAAAACTTCTTGTGTTCTGTATAGAATATTTGTGATTCACTGTACCTCTTTCCATGTAATGTATCTCCAGGCACTGAACTCGTGTCTTACAATTTATACATTACAAAAAACACTTAATATCTAATTGGAATACACATTCTTTGATTACAACCAAACTCCTAAGACCAGACATTGCTTCAGGCTGACAGCATTTTGGTGGGTTTCTTTCTTTGCTTATTTGTGTAGGTTCCTGTGAAGCTCTCATACTCATACCATTGGTTTGAAAAGTCTTGCATCCTTCCCATAAATGAATAGATGATACATTTTTTGCACAACTATCTCATTAAACCCACACCCTAGTCCTCCTTCCCACTAAAATTCAGCCCAGCTATGCATCTGATATATGGAACCAGGAACAATGTATGCAATCCAGCATTTGAATGCTCAGTTCAATTTTGGGGTACCTAGTACAAGACAGAGATGTTAAAAATGGAGGGAGCTCAATAAAGGGTTACCAGGACAGTCAGGTTTGGAGCACTTTGACCTGTGAGGAGAAGCTGGGGAAGCTGAACTTGATCACCCCAGAGAAGGAAAGGCTTGGGGAAGTTGTAACAGCAACCCCCAGTGACTATGAGGGTATCAAGATGATAGAACCGGGCAATTGTGTGAGTTTCTGACCCTGTAATTCAGTCATTAGAATGTCATCTTTCGCTAGTTTCTCCTGACCACGTTTCCTTTTCCATTACAGGAGGTAGCCGACACTTTTCAAGCTGCAATTCTGTGTACTTTGTGCCCACTTATGCTCTCCTAACTTTATTTACTTTTACAGAAAATGATGTTTCTATAGCAGTGTAGTAGTAAAGTATTTGGAAGGTGATACATGAATAGTCTTTTCCAAAATAACACCAGGAAAAAAAGACTGAGCATACTAGGTTTTGCAAGAAATGGGTATACTCACCTTTTCTGGTGGCACACAGAGATTTGTTAACACTCAAGACAACATTGAAGTCATTGCAAATTAATTCAGGATTGTAGTTGATGTAATTGTAATAAGACAAATCTGGATGCAAAAACCTAAGGTAAAACAACCAAAGGTAAATATTTCTTCAAACAATAAAGACATTCCATCTGTTAACAATCTCCTTTTGGGAAGGGCAATTTTCAGTAATATATTACCTTGAGGTAAACTGTCAATAACACCCTTTCGTGGTTACTAGCCAGTAATTTGCCACTGGGAAGACATGACCCAATAACACAAGCAAGTAATTTGTCACAAAACATCACAGACATTTTTACCAGATGCCAGCATGTAATCTATTGAGTTAATTATTTATGGGAGAGAACCCCCACCAGAAGGAACATCCAGGAAGATGCCACATCTCAAATATTGCCCGGGTCTGAGCAATTCCCAACAGTGCCATCTTGAGGTCAATCCAGCTCTCACACTTAGCAATTACAAAGTGGCACTTTTCTCCAGATTACTCATGATCGATTTACATCAACAGTGGCTTCCAAGAGCATATCATTAGGAGGTCATTCTTCAGCAAATGCATGAAATCTGAAGAGGAACCCTCCCCTGTGAAACAATCTTTTATCACCTTCACCACCCCAGAAAAATTCCTATTCATTAGGAAAACAGCATAATCAGAAATAGCCTGTGTGGTGAAACAGAGGAAATCAGAGATTGGGATTTTGTGTTTCATTTTTCTGAAATAAATATCCCATTGCCCTTATCCGTGGTAATCCTTTTTAAGCAAGTATGACCAGGTCATCACAAGTGATTCAGAGCTTAAAAGCGAAGAGAAAAGCTTAACGGGATTTTGCTGTCTGCAGTTCCCATTGACTTCAGTGTTCCTTAAAGACAAATGTTTGCTTAAATAGCTGCAAGAATGGGTCTGGAATATTCAAATAATAATTAAATAAATAATCAGAAACCAGACATTTCCCCTTATTGTTTAGCCTAAAGCTTTGCGTGATTATGCACATAAGGCTAAGCACTCTTATTCAGGACTGGGGTCATAATGAGAAAGCTCACATTACAATAGTATTCTATTGAATGCAATTAACTTACAAAATACAACAAACCCCAGGAACAAAGCATAATTATGACACTCATCTTCCCCAATTATATCCAAACACAAGAAAACCAAAAAACCTTAAGGATAAAATATAATTACTGTGCTCATTTTCTCACTTTGAAATATTCCTTCCATCTATAATGGCAAATGAAGCCTGGACAGAAATACAAATTAATGTGAAATTACTTTCAATAATGTCACTTAAGCTATTTTCCTCAGATGGTATTAATATTCTGCTCACACAAAAAATTTTCCAGAAATCTTTAATTCTCAGATTGCCTATTTATCATTTTCAGTGCTCAAATGTGTAGTCCTGTAGGACAAACACACTAATTAATGGTTTACATCACTATGTGTGCAACTAGAAGCTAATGAATATTATTGTCTCTATATAGGATATCAATACCAAAAATATAAAGTCTTGTATGATTAGTAGAAGCACATTCTATCATGATAGTACTCAATTTTTGTCTATTCTTTGACTAGATCAATATCTGAAACTGAAGAATTCCTGTTGCCCAATATAAGTCCACTCATTATACCTAAAAATTCAGCCTGAATATGTGTAATGCTATTGCTTTAATGCACTGTAGAATGAGATTCAAAAAAATCACTCGTTTGTAGTGCAGTGCATTCAAGCTGTCAGAAAATACAAAGTAAATTAGTCAAAGTCATACAACAAGACTTCAGTGGAAGATTATCACTTTTGATTTTTTTCCTTGCAACATCTTGCTCACTTTTTGTTAAAATATGCATCTCCAAAACCTGGATTGCTCTTGCAAATGCTGAAATACTGAAGAGCTTTATTTGAAACTCTCAAAGTATTCTGTAGCTCAACTGTCACTCAGAGCAAGGAGCCATGCTGAGTTTGCCTGCCCACCTGATAAACACTGAGTAGTCCCAATCAGTAGTGATTCAAACCAATGTCCCATAAAAAGATTTGAGGCCTCGATTTTCATTTTAGGTCACCAGGTAATCTTAGCACCAGGAAATATTGTTCACAATGACCCTAGCTCCTCAGCAGTGACCAGAACAACTCTGTTCAGTGGAAGGCATTGCTGAAGCTCTAAAAGGAGCTGCATTTCATTAAGGCTAACTTAAAGTCAGTGAGAAGTGTCAGTTTTTAAAGGAAAGGTTTTTTCAGGATACCAGAGTCCTTCATGCATCTCCAGTGAGCTGCATTTAGATTCTCTGTGTAGACTTTTCTGCTTACCCTAGCTGTAGTACCAAGTAAATTTTGTCCACGAACTGCCTTTCTATGCAATGATGAGAAGAGGGCTATGGGCCTCAAATGTCTCCTCCACAAATGAGCCATCCCAGCACTTCCTCAGACCACACATGAAAAAGCTGATAAAGGGAGCCATCCATGAGCCCATTGAGAGAGGGCATGAAGAAAGGCCCATAGGCATACAAACCCTCCCTAGCAGTGAGGTCAGCAGCACTCTGAGATCATGACGCACACAGCATAGCTCCAATGAATGCTAAATTTGGTCCAATTTTACATTCTGAAAGCATCCATCTTAGAGATGTCTGCCTTCTGTTAAAGATGATTTTTCAAAAATTAAAGCACTGAGGCTCAGGAAACTTCCTTCTTATGTGTGGAAAATGTACTTGCTCTTTCCAAAAAATTAAAGTTTTAAGACTATCTTACCACTCTGCCACAAGAAAAGTTTGGGGTGTTTTCACTCTGAACTCCAGTGACACACAGATGCTTATTTTTTTTATAGATATTTAATTAACTGGATTTGAGTGATTTTTCAAACAGAAGAAGTAAAATTATATTAGCTGAAATCAATTGGTGATGTGTTGAATGAGCAGAAGTTTGCAATGTACATTGTTATACCTAAATGAAGTCTCTGTTTAGTAGAGTAAATGAAGAGAGATCTAGTTAATTCCAAACATATTTAATTAAAATAGGGTAATTATTGTAGAGCTATATTTGAACAGACAATACAGTTGCAGCAATTATCTGTAATTATGCAGCTCCATTCACAGAATAATAGAGGTTTCAATGTCACTAAGCACAATAAGGATAATTACTTTTTCCATTATTCTGATGGGCACATAATTAGCAACTTTAGAAAAAAAAACTTCATGGGGATGTACTAGCTACACTTTAACTGTAGGCTGATTGAGAGCTATCAAGGTATTCATCGCAAAAAAGAAAAGTAGCATCTTCAGTTGGTTCCAACCCATTTGAATTGTCATGTACTTCCCACAGAAATATCATTTATTTCATGGTCTCAATAAAGGGACTCAATCACGCTTGATTAAAATCCATTGTTACTGAACAGGACCTTAAAATAGTAGTATTTAGTAACACAACTGAAAAAGGCTTGCACAAAAACCTCTCCTGTAACAGAGGAGATCAAGATCCAGAAAAGCAGTGAAGCCAGGAATTCATTTGAACCTATAACTGGTTCTGAAAATGTAGAAGCAAACCAAAATTTTATCATGGACTTCCCTTTCTCTAATAAATCCATCAGCCCTTCACTAATAGTAAAAAAAGGAGCCATGCAGTTTTCCCATGAGGCCAATACTTTTTTGGCAATGCAAAATGAAGGGAAGGACACTTTTTATATTGAAGCGAGGCTCTCTCAGCAAATGCTTGATCAGTCATCGTGTCATATAAAAGGGGCCATAGTTTAATCAAGACTACTGATTCCCATGGTGATTAGATAGCATAGGGAAGACCAAAATCTCCCAAAGAGATAGTCTGCATCCATGCGGAGAAAAAATGTACTCAATATGTCCAGAAGCAAAATTGCAATGATATCTGCACACAACTGGTCAGACTTTACTTATTACATGGTATAAAAATGTCTTCTTATATTAGATTTTGTGACAACTACCCATTGTTTGAGTGGATTACAAACATCTGCCTTGGAACTGGATACCAGTTGTTGCCTTTCAGTTTGCATTTCAATAACTGTACGTTCTTCAGAATAAAGAAGAATCAGGATAGGAATTTCAGATTTTATCTACAGTAAATATAATATACTTTTCCCCTATGTTTGATCTGTTTCTTGTTTCAGTACATCAGTGTTATTTGTGCACTTTCATCTAAAATGACTGCATTATTTTTCTTAGCATTAGTGCTTCCTTTGTTTTGGGGCTTTTTTTTTTTTGATTGGTTGGTTGCTTCTTTGTTATTTGTTTGTTTTGGGGGAGATGTTATCACAGTAACTCTACTGATACACATTCTTCACTGGTATGCTGGCACTTACATTTTCTGTTTCCCCAAAAAGATTGTGGTATTGCAGTGCTGCCATTTTCTTCCTTTTACTTTCTATGATTTTTTGCTTAATTTAGTTCTGAATTATGAACAGTTTTCCTTTTGAAGCAGACTCGAGTTAATTCTCTTATTGTTATTTATAGGATTTGTCGTAATATTGACTACCTTTGTATTTGCAAAAGTTACTACTCATATCTATTTCACTGAATTATACAGATAGCTTTCAATGTCAACACTTGTCGTTACCTTTCCTTGTGCCTCCGGGTGTGCAGTGTACGGACCATATGGAGTTAAAAAAAACCCAAACAAAAACCAACAAAGAAAAAACACACCACCATTTGAATTGCCCCTCTCTGTACCTTTTATCTATTCGAAACCTTCCCAGAGAAAAATGCGGCAACAGAGAGCCCTAGAGGCGCAGTTCTGCACTGCGCTAACTCCCACGAATGTACACACTCACGGAGAATGCATGCCCTATCTTTTCTATATATCTGATGTACAGAAAGCCTATAAAACACTTCAGACATAAGCTGCAATTATATAACATTCATTACTTTGTTCAGTTACTGAATACAGGTTCGTCTAGTTCTTTGAAAATGAATGAGGCAGAAGAGTGTTTGGAAAAGTAGATGGTGATGTTTGATGACTGTAAAAAGGTCTATTCATTCATTGTTCACTCCTATTCCACAAACAACGGACCCAATTCAATTAATATAAAGAAAAATGTCATTATGGTATATTCTGGACTAGCTCTGTAGTCTTCTAATTTTCCTAAAATTTTAGGAAATCCCAAAGCATATAATACCCTTTCAGTTCAGATGAGGAGCATGTGGTTGCAGCAAGTGCACTCATTAAAATCTCCTTGATGTAAGCTTTAAGTGGTTAGCAGAAATAAAATCCTTTTTTCAAGAAATCCCAACCTCATCATTATACACAATACAGGCATCATCAGGTACCACTGAAATTTATCTTATAAAGTACTGTTGAGCCATGTGGCAGAAGGTGGGTGAAGAGCTTGTGTGAAGGAGGCTGTACAGCACACCATACTCTGAGGCTGAAAACCACTCTACCATGTACTTGACCATCAACTATGACTCTTTCACAGAACACATCCACGTAAGAGCTAGAATCTTCCTTCTCCTGGTAAAGATCAGAGACTAAACTTGCTATACCATAAACACCCAAACATAGGTCTGTTCCACAGGGATTGTTTTATTTCTGGTCCTGAAGTTTTGTGATCACTTCTGAACCAGAGCTTGCCTTTCTAATGGGGCAGGCCCCCAAGCAGTTGTATCCAAGTGACTGTCCCAGGGCACTTCTCTTGCACGATCCTGATATCTCTGGCAGCCTCTTTCCCTGCTGCACCTGAAGGAAGACGGCTGCAGGAATACCTGTCAGCTCCCAAGCAATGCTTCCTCTTAGAAAGGGTCAGGATGTCTCAAGCACTCTTGCAATAAAGAGCTAAGTCAAAGGGCAAGGGCTTAATTACAAACATAGAAGCGTTTAAATCCATCCTTGTCTTCAACCTCTCCTCCAAGCTCCTCAGATCATGTTCTTCTGCAAAAAATACTAAGAGAAAAGCCATGCAGAGATCTTTCCTGTGGTAGAGAAATTGTTTGTTCCTCATTTTCACCCTATCTAAAGGGAAGGGCATATTCTTAATAACGGGGGGGAGGGGGGATGGACGTGTCACTTTTTTTAAACCCCATTAAATTCTATATTAAACCAAAACCTTATTTATTCACAGCTTTCAGAAGAAATAAAACCATAAGATCTCACAAGGAGGCCTCAACATGATAAGCAAGAATGTTTATAATTTCCTGAGAGGGATGATGTGTGGGGAAGAAAAGACCAAAGGATCAAATTCTGACCATGCTCAAATTTATAACGAATGTGAGATCACACCAATGTAAATTGTCAGACTGTACTCCTGTTTAACTCATGTATCTGCATATTAAATTATCTTAAAACCTTAATAAGCTTCTTAGCTACATTCTATTTGAAATACTACACATCAATATAGGTATGTTGCACCACAGTAATAGGCAAACTCTGCAATGAGAATTATTTGACTGTTATTGCTTATATCAGATCACACACAGATGCAGAAAAAGAAAATAAAAAAAATAAACCCTGTTCAGATATGCAGCCACCTCAGCTAGATGGACCACGCAAAGCATCATGTCTCTGCAGCACCACTTTTGCTTGTGGCAACTGCAAAACAGATGCTTGTCATTAAATTAGCTCTTCTCAGCTGCTAAGGACAAGGTAGTTTGCTGTGATTCTCCTCTGACAGCCTTCTTCCATTCTGAGGTCAGCTCCAAAGAGGTAGGTGGATTTTTTCCTCCCTAGCTTTAACCATTCCTTTTCCTCAAAGCCCCTCTTTTCTTCACTTCTTCCCCTCCAGAACAGCTACTGGCAGCCTCCAGAGGCCATATCTTTCTTCTCAGACTGTCCTACATTTCTATTAAACCTTTCCTACATTTCTTTCCGTTGGCTGCTCTCAGATTGCTAGCCCCCAAATTCCCAAACTGTGGGTCAGGCTAAAATGCTATGAAACACCAACTACACAAAAATAACAGCTGTAGTTTGGGGATGTTTCCTGCTTGCCCTCAATACACTTGCATAGGGCTTACAGAACTGCATCCCTCACAACTTTTTAGTGAGAACAGAAGTCTTGACTACTGCTGTATTACCTTCAAGCGAAAGCCCCTGTGAGGAAATCAGATGCCTTTGGGGTTGATACAGCACCTATGCATCGTAAGAGATAGCAACCATGCCTACAGCACCTACAGGTCTGGCCCATCTTTAAGTGAAAACAGCTTTGACCTGGACAAGACTCAAACTGGTCATCTACCCATGAAAGATTCCACTAGGAATTAAGGCAGAACATTGCAGCTGAATTTCCAACTACCTGCCATCCTCAGACAAGCCTCAAAGAGACAGAGAGGGAACAGGTTTTCTGGCACTGTGCATGTGAGTCTTCCCAGCTTTTGAAGGCTTCCCCTGATTTTCAGCAATGAACCTCACGAGCTTTCACTATCATTTCAAGGAAAAGTGGGCTGTTCTGATTCAAAAAGCACTGCTAGCCAGTGATCAGTTATGGTTTTGGATGAAGGAGTTCCCTAACTGATCTATTATCCATTCTACCATGTTAAAAAGGTTGGACAACCTCATGTCCCTATTTACAAACAAGGTGCACATTGTGTGGGTTGGTTAAACAGTCCCAAATACTTGATGCCAAAAAACCATAGAAAATAACCCCACCCTCAAGCAAATGAGCTTGAGAAAAGGTCAGTAATGGTCAGCTTGAAAGTTATAAGTGCCTAAAAATCAAACCAGTGTGGATACCTTCTCAGCACACAACCACCAGAAAATGATTCATGTGAGTCTAATTACATTTGACACAGCTTGTGTTTATCTAGTTAAAAATAAAAAAGCCCAAGGGAAAGTAAAAAAAAAAAAAAACCAAACCTTAATTCAATCTGACTTATTTATGCATTTGGGAATATACTCCTTACAAAAAATTAGACTCCATAGTCATAACCAAAATTAATGCAGACAAAGGGCTATATATATACATCTATAAAAATAAAAGATTCTCATAAGAAAAAGTAACTTATTTCCAGTAACTGAAGACTTAGTTTTCATTCTGAAATTAAGGAAAAAAAAACTATTCAGATGTTTAATAATAACAGCAAGTAATGTCATGGCCAAACAGGAAAAGAACTTTTTTCATTTTTTTCTAAAAAATGCTAAGAGAAATAAACATCTTTCTGGATAAGTAACGATCAACAGCAAACTGCAATGCCATTATGTTTTACAAAGGACAAGGTGGGATGTGTGGAAAGATTAGAACAACAAAATAAAGCAAGCTATAAAAAGCCCAGATACCTGACAGAAGAATGAGAAAAGGACATGGCCGAGTGTTCTGCAAAAATAATTCAAATAAATCTGTACTTTGGCAAATAGGAAAAGGAAAAAGAAAACATGCAATAGAATCCAGTTATTTTTGTTTGCTGTTTCATTTAACAGCACTAAGGTCATTTCTCATTTCTCATAAAAATTACCCTAAATAGAGAGATTTTGCTTCTGTTTACATTGAGATTGGACAGTGATGTCATTATAGTTTGTTCATTTGGTGTACCCCTTTGTCTTGTATGGTTCCACAAAAAGTAAAGTAATATATTTTCTAATTGGAAAAATAAAAAAGGCTTGTATACCTATAACACCAATGAATGTTATAAGTAGGGAAGACAGTTTTATTGGCTTATAAAAATTGAAACAGGAAGACAGCCACAAAAAACTTTGTCAATGAGCTCATGTTATTCACAAGAATACAAAACTCTCAGGATGTTAACTTCAAATCATCACCCTTATCTTCTACTGTACCATACTTTTGGCAGGGCTTATGAGCAATGCTTCCATCTCTCAGAATGCTCTGGTTCCCGTAAGATACTGACAGCCAACTTTGTTGAAAGAAAAGAGCCTTTACAACTTTAACTAGTTTTCAAAAGCTTCCATTAGTCTTCAAATAGAAAACACATAGTAGGATGCTTTTTACAAGCTGCATAAAGGGTGTTTTCACAAGAGTCTATATATATATGTAATTGTGTTAGACACATAGAATTAGTTTGAAAGTTTTTTGGATTTTTTTTGTTGTTGTTGTTGTTGTTTGTTTCTTCTTGAGAGAAAGGAGAAACACTTTAAATTTTTTTGAGGGGTAAGTGCTATTTGGTTTTGGATTTACAGTACCATTACCCCAGTTACAAAATACATAAATGTTAAAAAGATCCTAGAGTAATCACCCTAAAAGTTTGCCTGCAGGTACAAAGTAGCCTAACTGATTATTTCTGTGACATATTCAAGAACTTGAGCCCTGCACCTTTCTATTTTGTCCTTTCTCTGTGTCTTCATACATTGATGATGTCACTAATAGCATCCATACTATTCGTGCATCAGCCTCGTATAATGTAAGTTGTCATGTTCTGTACTGCATTAAGGGCAGGAACGAAGGTGCTGATCTCTGGCAAAAAAAGGTCTTCTAGCCAAAATTCAGATCAAAGTGTTAGCACTTATAATGAAGTGCCACCATTAGAATGAAAACAAGTCAAGGTAATTGCCATGACAATAAGTAGGGTAAGACTGTATTTAATGTCCCCTTCATTACAAATCCATTTGGCAGCCATTCTAAGTGCCAGACTATTCTCAGAAAAAAAATAATTATTTGATGTGCTAGTAGATATCATAAGGGCCTTGTAATTTTATAGCACTTCTATTGCAATTCAACATTTGTTATATTTCACATTGATGTGCTGCAGAATGCTGCAATATGAAATACTCACATTTTGTAAAGGAGAAAATTAAGCTCACTTTTGTCTGCTCTAATCCCATTTTACCCTTACTTATTGGAGTTCAGTACCAGAACTTCCCTCCCCTTCTGTTATATTACCTTATCCATGAACATAAAAAATGCTGTTCTTTCACACCAAAGAGAAAAAATTTTGCTACACTTTAAAAAACAAAACAAAAAAACCCCACACTCACACCAAACCAGTAATATATTTTTCATCACCTCCATGTCATTTTAATATCTTTTCCTCCTTTTGAATTCTGACTAGGATCATAAAATACAAGTAGGCAGAAAAAAATGGAGCACAAGATTCCAGTCATTACAGGTATAGGAATAATAAACATCCATAACAGCAGACTCCTGGTGAGTGATTTTAAGTAATATGTAACTTCATATATATCCTGACCTTTTCTCAGTTAGTATGACATTTGCTCAGATAAGTCTAGCTTTTGTTTTCCCACAGCTGCATTTATCGCAGGACCATAAGATAAAAGAAAAAGACAAAAGAAAAAAAAAGAGGTTTTTCTGTCATAGACAGCGATCCCTGCTGAAGTGAACACAATTGGCATAGGACAAGGAAATTAAAAACAGTGCAGTGGAAAATGCACATATATTTGTGAGAAAGATATTCTAAAATATCAGGACACTTTAAAAAATCTTTTCCTGATTGGCAAACTTCATAGAGGGGAGTCTCATCTGTCCTCCACTTTTGGGAACTTCTGTTGACTGACTTTATTTCACCAGTAAATCAGATGGCCTTTCTAGGGAGCCTGTGCATGTGTGAAAATCTTAGGTACTTACATGGTTGAACAGGTATAAAACCCCAGTATGTTCTTTAAGTAATTTAGCTAAGCAGCCCTTCTGTCAAGTATTTATGTCAACTGCGATGCTTCTTAAACAGAAGCTAAAAAAAAAACAAAAAACAAAAAACAATGTGAAGACATAGAAGAAAAGGATAAAATAAGAAAGCATGAACAAGAGATGAGCTTTAGGGCCGCCCAGACTCCCTTAGACCAGAAACCTATTCTTGTCCTCCCTTGCTGACCTTGTAAGTTAGACGCTCTAGAAACTTCGTAGCAAATGAGACAAATAGGTTAATACCTTCTTTGTGCTCACAAACATTCTTCCCAGAACAGACACATGACTGGAAAGTCTTCAGTTCAAGAAAAGTTTTGGGAATATCAGACCAACAGTTTTAGAGTAGAACATCATGAGACATTGTTTGACTCTGTGGGAAGGTTGCCCATCCTAGACCAGAAGACTTGATCTCATCTCTGTCAGTGAAATTGGGAAAACCTACACTTCCACATGCAATTGGTTACTTTAGGTTGCTACTTGTGTCCACACTGAGGAATCAATGGATATGATGACTTGTGTGAGATCTCAGCTGCAGCCCCTAAGGCTACTTAAGCAGGGAGCACCTACAGAGGCGCTGTGCAATCTTTCATTGAGAACTCAGTCGATTTGCCTATTTCGCTTCAACAGAAACCAGTCCTTTCTGTACTGGGTCTCAAAATTTTTATAAGCAACCACGTCTTTATTCAATATCCATGGGACTTGCAACCTCATGAATAAGTGCTGGCATTGTACTTCTTTACAAACTTCTTGGGAGAAGAGGTCTTGATTTTCTAAGGTCAAGTACTTAGGCCCCTTTAAGATACATCACACCGACCAGATAAACACACAGACATGTAACATTCTACCTCACTTTTGAACCTATAAGGAAAAAAATGTGTAAAGCAATATCTTGGAGGAAAATGAAAAATAAAACTACACCAGAGGAGAAAAGGGGAAGGATGAAAACGGAAATAACAGTCAGACTGAAGCATTGACAGAATTTTCTGTACCTCATTCATTTCTGCTTTTCAAGCAAAAGGCTTATACAGCAAGCTCCTTCAGAGCTAGACATGAGCAGCTAGGTCCTGAACTAAAGAAACACAGCTGCCTAGCCAAAAGTGATGACTTTATAAACCATGTTTTCATCAAGCAGCAATTTAGTCATGTCATTTTCCAGCTGGAAGAGAGAATTAGCATGGAAGATATTCCTGCGTTTTATACAAGCACATTCCACAACAGTGTACCCATATGCCTGAAAGAGTCAACCAGTGCCAAAAATACTGGATAAAAACTGGGGATATCTCTGGGGAAAAGACCCAGAACAGACAGTACATAGCAGCTGTTTAACAGAAGTTTTCTGTACTCCGACTGTAATAGGTGGGGCATTCCATATAAATCTTAGAAAGCACTAAAAAGTTAAAGTTTAACCTTGGGGTTCCCGTAGGAAAAATGGATAGGTAGGTGCTTGCAGTTTCCAGGCCACTTTCAAAGAGAATAGTCTACAGTTTCCCCGTAAACATTTACTGCATCCAGGAAACACGATAAATACAATAGTGAATACTTTTTTTTTATACTATGAATAAGATTTCAATTCTTCTACAGTTAGTTACACCATTCCTGGACATGTCGCTGTTACTGTATACTTAAATGTAAGGCTTTTGTACAAGACCGATGTTTCTGCAACTTTATCAGACACCTATAAAAATTTCATATTGAGTTATTACAGTTTTGCTGTGTTTATAGGATATACATTGCATATTTCTAACAGGCAGTACAGGGCTTGAGAATGGGGGCTGTGCTTGTATTCTCTATCCAGCACTTCAGAATTGGCTAGCTAACATAAGAATGCTGCAGTCTGAAGGCTGAAAAGCCAAAAAAACCGAAATCTACAGTCTTTATCCCAAAGACTACAAATATCAGCATTCTATGCAGACAGCAAAAGCTTGTCATGCATGGATCAGTCACCAAATCTGTAAAAATGTCTTTAATATTCTCCCTTTACCCTAAGAATTTCTTATGATGTTTCAGAAACCATGACTGTGCCCTGGACCGGTACCAAGCTTCCTGAGCACAACAGCCTGCCTTAAACTTTGCATGCACAGACCCAGAGCATCCTGTGAAGGTGTAATGAGTCTCCTCTTCACTGCTCTCTCTGACCAAAATCAGATGTAGTAGCAAAACTCTTTACTGCAGTCAGAAATCATATGTAAATTAATACAAAAGGCTGATACACTGTGGAGACAGTACTTTTGAAAGTTGTCTTCATAGCATCACAGTGTTAGAATAAATGTTCTTTGCCAGAGCAGGCTAGCCATGTGTGATACTGCAAAGGGGTACAATGTCACCGTATCAGTACAGATGAAATTTATTTGGCAGTTCAGTTGGGTTTAACATAGGTACTATTGTTAAGTTAGCTAAAAATGAAAAAATAATCAACAGGATACAAATTGCAGAAGTCTTCTGTGATGGCAGCTTACACTCCTTAGTTCTTTGCATGTAGTCAAACTAGTCTTGTCAAAATTTGTCACTGAGAATTTGCAGTAAAAGTTCTGGTAATGCTAATCTTTGTCTCCTATTATCCTTAATAGCATTTTCAGAGGTGCTGCCCTAGGGAGCTGCACAAGTCTTGACATTTAAAAATCAGTCATTTGACATTTGGAATCACTTAGAAGTATCCTAACAGCAGCTCAAAATAAAGGTTGTGTAGGTGTGGGTGTGAAAGCATGCAAGTGCACAGCTTTTCTTTGACACACCTCTACCTTTCTTAGTGCTGAGCTTTTTCCTAAGCCACAGTATGTTTTGTACATCAAGTCCAACAATAGCAAGTTCATATTCAAGATTTAACCTGTCAGTGAAAGAATGCTATTGAAATGCTAATTGTTTCAAAGTTATGTTATCTGCTGGCTTTTCAACTTCATTTGCTACACATACTGATATATGAAAGCCCAGATCGCAAAACAGTCCACTGCAACACCTCCAGGACCCTGCAAAGCCTGTTTGGATAAAGCATTAACTCACTAGAAACTGGGTAGTTCTGGGCTTCCATTCTTTTTACTACATTGCAAAAATAGTTTTGTAATACAAATAAAGTCACGCAGTGGATTACAAGACAGAAAGACACAGTTATCCCCATTGTATATGTAAGCCTCAGGTATATGTGAGCTGTACAATATCACCAAGTAGATCAAAAACAGAATGGAAAGAAAACTTGCTTTCTTTATTCTGACTAGTGTGATATTCAACGAATTATCTTGTCACTTTTGAATTGCTTCAAGATTTACCATTATCACTCTTTAGTATCCCAATTTAAAACATCCATTTTAAATAAACATGCAACTTTAACATGAAATTGAAATTGATTGATTTCTTTTTTTTTTTCTTTTTTTTTTTGAGGACACAAAGACCAATTAACCCTGCTTTCCAGACAGAAGTCAGAGAGAGCTGTCTAGCTTCGGATTTAGGCTTCTCTTACCAGGAATTCAAAAATTAAAATTTTTTTTTCTTTGCTTACCCCTAAGATTCCTTTAAGAGCCAACAGAATAAGTGCAAGGTCTCTAAATAGGATGACAATTTATACGTCACATGTAGTAACCAACTTCTTAGAGGGCAGAAGTCATCCCATGCTGAACTATATATGTTCACAGCTGGACTACTTTTGGTACCCTGATCAGTCAGGTCAAAGACCCCTGGTTTAATCTGCAGTTAATACCATGCTGCAGACATACCCAAGTCCTCTTCCTGCACCTTCAGGCCTTTTTTAGCCACAGGACAGTGGCCATAGCAGACTACACAAAAGTGCAGTTATTTTAAAGGAAATTACAATAGCAGACCCTTTATCAGGCTGCAAAACACACAAAGGAAATAGAGTTGTACCCTATGTGACCTTTATAGAAATACAGGTCAAGAGCCAATTTATGAATTCTTAATGAGAGAAAAAGGATCATTTTTCTATTATTTTTTTTATTGGTCATGTTAAAAACCATTGCCTCTGATTATTACATGATACTGGGTTTTTTTCCTCATTATTCCTGTGAGAAGAGATAAAAATAAAGCCTTCAGAAAAATGACAGTGCAGTGCAGCAACTGTACAGTGAATGCAGACATTTCCAAAACAAAAAAAGACAAAGAACTATCTCATGCCTGTCCTCGCTATTTGCTGCTTCATCATAGCAAGAAGCAGGTAAAGAAAAATAGAGAACATTTTTAAAGGACTATCGTTCCCAACCCCAACTGAAGCAAGACCAGTATCATTAAACAATCCAAGAGGAAAAATATCCAGCTGCCATCAAACATCTTTTCAGCAACCTGAAAGTGAAGCTATTTAGAATGAGAATAACTGACACTTCCCCATTGCTATCTCTTGACTCATCTGTCTAGATGAATCATGATCAAATAAATCCACATATTCGCAATGTTTTTTTATAAGGCTATGAACAAACTGCATTATCATACCATAGAGATTTCAGAATTCCAACTAGGCCTAAAATTTATTTCCAGTGTCCCATCTATTTTGCAAATCACTGCACCAAACCTCTGCAGCACCCCCTCAGATTCCTGCAGTACTCATTTTTCTGCTGCGCTTCAGTGAACAGTTCACCAGCTGCACCTTTCCGCATCAGAATAAAATCATCTTGGAGAAAGCTTTCAAATTATCAAAATGCAAAAATAATTTTTCCCTTCTCCTCCACCTTTCTTTACATTCACTGACTGCCCCCAGTGCTTGAAGAAACCATTATAAGTTCATCTCATTGCAGCAGTTTGGATACGTAATGAAGCTACAGTGACTGTAGGAAGAAGTGCTCGAGTTTTTAGCACACTGCCTCTCTCAGCTTCCACTTTTCCTCACATCTTTGCTGCTTTCTCTCAGACTAGAACATAAGCACCATACTTTATAGTACGCATTGAAAAGATGCAAACTTGTGCATATTGTGTACTAGAATGTCTTGAAGTAGTATTTTAACAAACCTATTTAGTGTTTCTTTCCAGGAGTGATGAAGTGAGACCAGTCCGCAGTAGAGATGACTTGTGCATTCACCCAGAGTGGCTGCTAGCAGCTCGTCAAGAGACTTGGACTGTCTATATTTGTTTTATCAAAGCCAGGAAATGCACCTGGTCTATTTCTATAGGATTGAAAATTTTAAATTTAGAAAGATATTAAACACCCAGCCACGCTTCTCAGGAGCATTCTGGTCAGAAGAAAGGCATTGTGCAAAGTATCACAGAAGAGTCAAGCTAGATGTTCTTGGAAAAAGCTGTTGCTGTGCTCACACAGTGGAGGAACCTTTACACCCACCACTTCTATAAGAAGGGATCTTATCTTAACAAAGAGCCTTGCAAAAGAATAGGCACTCAGGAATGAAGGCACAGCTAACAAAAATATAAACAGATCCTACCTTGCAAAGAGCAGAGGAGACCAAAACTAACATGCAGCCTGAGCCCAACAGTCCTCCAGCACTCTGTTCAGTCAGAGAAGAAAAAAGCAGGAAGATATTCAGAAGAATACAATCTACATGTTTTCCCTTAATCAGATTTCTTGTTGGCAGCTTTGTTCAACCACTTAGTAAAACAGAGTCCAGTCATTAGATGCCAGTCACCGTCCAGCCTGTTCTAAAGTGTATTATTCTTTCTTCTTCTCGTCGTCTTTCCCTAGTACACATCTTCCTTTTCCTTATTTAAACAAATTTTTATCATTGCATAATGACTTACTCTTCTGAGCACTTTGCACTTACATTTGTATTTCAAATCTGTCCTGGAAATCAGCTGGATGCTGGTAATCTCCATGTGCCCCTGAGAGCAAACAGCATGGTGAAGTAACATCATAAACTGATGACACACACATTTGGAGCAAGCAGTGTTGGATGCGATTCTCTTAGCACCTGGTTTTATCCATGAATAAGAAATTAGAATAGAAGTAACAGGCAAATTTTGTTGGTATCACTAAGTTGTGCCTTGAGAATTAGCCCAGCTGTAGATGCTACACAGAAGTATGTAATTGTTCCTTACCTCAGGGAAATATATTAATTTGATTAGTGGTAAACCCACATTCTTTTCATTAGCTATTACTAGCCACATGGGAAAAGGGCCTGCTGTGCACAGGTGTCTTGGACATCTCTTCGTGCTTTCAGGACCTCTGTTTATGCCAGCGGGACTATCTATTAAAGGCACAGAAGTGATTCAAATTCATTTTCTCTAGGCTAGCAGAACCATTTAAGTCTTGTGAGATAAAACAAGAACTTGTAAGTAGTGAAAACAGCTGAAGCTGCAGAAATGGGGCAAAGAACTTCAGGGCTCTAATACAATTTGCTTGGAAGAGCTCTGCTGGCTTTGATTTTACAGCCCCAATGTTAGAGAAAAAAAGCTGGAGCTTGTTTATATGAGCTCCTACCTACTTGAAATGGTTCCCCACCACTACCATCCTACTTCCAACCTTCATGTTGGAAGCCAGCTTTTCCCAGAACACTTTTTTCCAACCCTGTCAATAAAGTCAACTCAGTCCATACCTCTGTTACAAACACAGTAAAAATAATATAATGATTAAGCAATATATGCCTGCAGCCAGAGTTTCTACTAAAAACTCACTGTTCTCTGAATTTCAAAATAGAGCAAAATGTAAAAAAGCTTCCAAGGCAGAAGTTATCACAGCTAGCCTGGTTCTCTGCCATCACAGTCACAAGGAGGAGTAGCTAATATCTGACCTCAAGCCAAGTCTCGCATGTATTTTCAGTACAAGTATGCAACAACTGCTTTCAAATCTGCAAAATCACAATGCACTCCGGTTCTATGTAGGCCTGTGTGCAGGCTACAAAACATGTTCCCCATCTCCCAGAGAAGTCTCATTCTTTGAGTAACTGCTCCAAAAAATTATTCTGATTTAAAGTCTGGTATCTTCTACAACTTGTAGCTCTTCTAGTGCCTCAAGCTCAAATTCTCCTTCACTTCTGGATGCATTACATCCTTTCAACTGGTAACAAGAGGATCAATGTTACAGGAGAGAATTGTGGCTGAAAGCATTCGGAAACAGTCCAGCTTGAGCTCAGTCTTTAAAGAGCAAGCCAGACATCAGACAAGTAAGCTCCAAGTGCCAAAAGGCACTGCAACAAAACATCCATGCCAATGTTCTTTAGTTTAGAGCAGCAATATTTTACATTTGTGTTACTTTAAAAACATACTTATCTCAAAAAAAAAAGTATCTGTACATACAGTAGTTATTTTTAATGATAAAAAGATAAAAAAATTATTAAAAAAATTACATATTTAACTGAAAAAACACTTTCTCATTGAGAGAAACTTCTTAGATAAAAATACTGATCAACCTTGCCTCACTTCCTGCTGCAGGAGAACCTAAAGGGTCAAGGAGGTGACCAGCTCCTACACAGGAAGCTCATTTACTCTCATATGCATCCAAGCTGGTATCTCTGATCATGGGTTTCCACATGCTTCTTGTTCATTACTCTCTCCTGCACTCATTCCTTTCTCCAGGAAGGGAACACTGCTGGGAGAGAAAGCCTCCCTGTCTACCTTCAAGAGTCCCCCGGAAGAAGACTGCTCATACCACAAACTGTGTCACAGAGCCCAGATACTCACACTTCCACTGCAGTTGCTGCTTAAGAGGCTTCCTGGCTTCCAAAGTTTGTTTTTGCAATATTTTTAGTGATTTTATTAGCAAATACTCATTTATTAGGAAAAGCTAAGCTAAACAATGAAGTTATCTTGTGTGCTGAAAAATAAACTTTCACAACACTGAAGCCTCTTCATACTACTCTTTAGCATTAACCTTTTCCCTATCCCACTTTTGCGTTAGGGTTTCAGAGTCCATTCTTACATGCTGAGGCTTCATGTACCCCACTGAGTGTAAATGAGGGCCATGAAGGCATATCACTTTGAAATGTGTGTGGCCTTGATTTACAGAACATTTATAGGACTTATAGAAAAGAGTGGGGAAATATATTCCAGTGTTTTCTGTGTTCTAGACTAGAAACCAAGCAGAGATAATCTTCATGAAACATTATAATACTTAAGGCAAATATGCTGAGGTAGGGCACTGAATCCTGTCTTTATTTTGAACTGACTTCTCCACTCCTCTTTTTTCTCTTTATCAGACATGTCATAGTAAAAATACCATAAGAAGAAAAATTTTTCACATAATATTGTTCTGAAAAGTCACCTTTTCATATTACTGTACAGTTGCCATAACAACTTGATGCAACATCTCATTTAATAATAACTCTGCATCCTCTTTAGTATTTTAGTTGTCATGACAACAGCATGCATTTTATTTCAGACCTATTTCTCAACACTCTTAGATGTCTTTTGGTTGCTTTGAATGAAATGGGACTCAGCCTTCCACTAAAAAAGATCAGGAAGAAATCTGACTCAGTGTCTAAGAAAGAAAGCACCTTTATGGAAAAATGTTCTAAAGTTGCTGCATAACACACTATGTTTCTCCTGATGTACATGTGATTACTTTATGAAAAAGAGCAATGCAAACACAATGTTTGGGAATTGAAGGCACAGGATGAAGCTATATAAATGTCCAACATTCTGTCTAAAAATAAGCAATAGCTACTAATAAAAAGCGAGAGAGACTAGAGAGTTTTATATCTAAGGTATGTATACTTTCAATATGTAGCTTATAGCGAAATCCTGGCTTCAACCTCTGCTACCTTACAGCTAGGTCAGATATTTACATTAGATTGAAGAGCCATCAAAGCATAATAGCACTCTGCACTCAAATACAGCATTAATCTAGAAAAATTTTGAGCTTCAATAAAAAAAATGCTGTAGCAATCTGATATTGGTCTAAGCTATATGCTGTAGTGGAGATTTACACTATTTTTTGTTATGAAGTTGTTGTCATGGAATAGTGAGCTAATGTGCAAAAAACTACCCAGCCAGTGACTCTTTTGTTGTTAAATGTCCGAAGAGAGCTTACAAATTATAAACAGAGATTTCTGCTTTACAGTATCGCAAGCAGTAAATTCACATCACTCACATGGAATAGGCAGACATATTATGAAATTCAGCATGGAAATAACTTCATAGAGACATCAGGCCAAAGGCTGAATGAGTTCTTGTCTTTTTCCCTTTTTTTTCATTCCTCCTCCAATGACACCAATGCAAATTTTGTTACCTGGAACCTACGCATTTCCTTCTGAAGAGAGTCTTACTACCTCATCACCTGAAGCGCAGACTGCAGAGATCTTACCATGCTTATTTTGCAGCTGTCTGAATTGTAAAATGTTTATGAGCTGTGAAAATTTAAGATCATCTCAAAAAAGATTTCCAACCACGTCATATTACACATCAGAGCATGCTTTACACATGTGCAGACATCTACAAATGTTTCCTCAACCATGGGAAATGTTTTGGCTTTCCCCGAATATTTCAAGGTTCTGTTCCCACAATGTGAAATTTGGAGTCATCCAAAGTGTAACATGTGGTTTGTAGGGTACAGTAGCTGTAACAGTAGGAAAGGTGAAACACATATGTGTAGTTAGAGAGATAGAGGTTATGGATTTTAAAGATATGTATCTTAATTTCCATTTTATTGCTTCTGTGGATTGGTATCATGTGTGCTGTATGCAGGTGCAGCTTGACTCCCTCATTAACATTGTCTTCAGTTCTAATAAATCCCATTATCTGGGCATCCTGCTCTAGATCTGATGCTTCTTTCTAAACATCCTACTCCAAATGTACACAGGAGAATAAATAAAAATAAAAAAAAAAAAAGAAAAAGAAAGAAGGGATTGTCTGATTTTTAGAAATATGGAGAAAAAAATTATTTGCAAGAAAAATGCAGAAAAGACTAGAACACACATAAAAGGAAGGCATGAAAAGCAATGTACAGATCAGATATCTTTATCTTTTTCTTAGCACAAGAGCTAAGCAAAAATCAACAAAAATTAAAACAATGTTTTGTCACTATTATTGATGAACTTAGTTTGCTTAAATTAAGAATTTAGTGAAAGAAATAGCTGCAATTACCTAAACAAGGTGCAATAAAAGAATTATAAGTCCTCATATTCTACTTTTAACTGCAAACCATGTGAGATTGGAAGTTTCTTACTGGTAGAAATTCCTACAGACATTTGCCAGCTTACAGGCAGACAGATACATAAAAAGCATGGCAACAGGCAGTGATGATAGAAAACAGTACACTTTGTACTAATGCACAACATGAAATTGAAAAACAATTTAAAGACAAACTTAAATTAACAGCTAATTGGAAGGGAAAGAGTGAGATAAGAGTGATGTGAAATCTAATATAAAAATTTTCTTGAGGAGAGAATTATTTTAGTTATTTAAATCTTGTTGCTTGCAATTATAAAGCTACTACATGTAAAATCTGTGCTGGTTTATTGATCCTCAATTTACTCTTGATTATCAATATACTCTTTACAGTTATCATTTGTGTTAAAATACTTCAAAGCAGCTTGCCTTTTTCCCCTCAACAGTGTTTCTTTTGTGTGAATTAAGAATTTATTTAGGAAAGTGAACAATACAAATGTTTCTCATTAAGAAATGCAGTTGCTCTGATCATGTTTTAAAGAGAACATAAATGTTCATATTTTTCCTGAGCTTTATATTGTGATAAAAAATAATTGACAAGAACCCTTATCACTAAAAATGTACTCCCCTTCTCTTCAAATACATGTGCATGGTCTTATTTTTCCTATATCAGCACTCTTACCAAAGCCAGTCTGTTTTCCATTCTGCTTCTGTTTTAGCTAGATAATATTTCCCAAACTCAGTTTCTTTAAAGTCATCAGCACCAATATTTGTTCAGATGTCCATTTAGTGTTTCAAATGGGAAATGCTACCTTTTTAGTTTATAAAGGTTAGTCTCCTTCAGTCATCACTTCTGCAAATGAATTCATGGCATAAAAATGGAAAATATTAGATATCTTATTTTTATTGTGTTAAGTTTCAAATATGAGCATTTTGCCTGAATATGTTCCCTCTTGTGCAATATTAAATCATGTTGTCTGTTTTGATTAGTAAAAAAAAAAAAAACACCAAAAAAAAACCAACAACCAAAAACAGCAACACACAAAGAAAAACCCTTCTGCTTTTTTGCAAGTGCTGGCTTTTCTTCACAGTTCTTTAACTATCTTATGAAATAAAGCAGTTTTTATATGGATTTTACTAGCATTAATTCATTATTTTTCAGATATTCCTGGAGAACATTTAGGAATTAAAAGAAAATCTGCAATACCTACTAACAGAAGTACTAGGATCCTGCTTCAAGTAGGTTTGCAGAGCCTGGCCTCTTAGGCCAGCCAGCTCTGAAACTGGCTTTTAAAAGTACCTGACAATAGCTTCTTGCATTGCTTTTACGTTGCTAACCTGTTGACTGAAGCATACCAGATGCTGGAGAAGGGAATTTATTTATTGCTAGCTATAATTCAGCTTATTTCACTACATAAGAAACAGAATTGAGAAAACATTAGGAAAGAAAAAAAAAAAAAAAGAAAGACAAATTTGGAAAATCTTCATTATTCATAAGCATTTACATGCATTTGTACCTGTGAATGCTTTCTGCATGTGGAAACAACAGACAGAACAACATGTCTAAGAGTAAAGGATAACAGTCCTGACTTCTAGTTCACTTTTAAGTGCTTATTATCAGAACTGATACCAGGCAACTGAAGGGGGGAGGGGTAATGAGGAGGTAAATCTAATATAAGAAATCAATTGACGCTATGATAAGAGTCTTCACCAGTTTCAGTCTGGACATGAAGTATAACACTGGACAGCCAGTACCTACCCCAGCTTAGGGAAGAAACAAAATAAGACAAAAAAAGCCAGTGAAGCATCGCAAAGAAGCAGCTTTTGCAGCTTCCTAACCTTTGCAGATGAAGTAGATACTCAACACGCCTTAAGGGGCTGCCTACAGATTTGCTGGACCGCTCTATATTGCATCAGCCACAATAAGCTCCCCCATGACAGTTTGGCAGGTAGAGATTGCTGGAATGCACCAGTGATACAGCAATAACCCTTATGTTTCCAATTCTCCTCGACACCTACAGCTCACTGGAGTATACCTCAGTGACAAGCTGCCTGTTTAGCCAGTCTTTGTGCAGCTTTTTGTTGCGCCAGCAGCATACAATGAACCCAGCAGTTGCCAGAGACTGTCCCTTAAGGCAGTTTCTCAGTAATGCTGTTTTACAGCTACTCAGCTGAACTGCCAGGGAAATGAAAGACCACAGGTCTACTGCCACTCAACCAGAATAAAACTAAACCAGTAATTGCAAAGGCCATTAAGTTCAGGTGATGGCAAGACATGCCTTTGATAAAGAGAGGCAGGCATGAGCATATATAAGAAGAAAGAAGAGGGACACTTTATGCCTGAGGAAGTAATCTGAAGGAAAAAAAGTGTATGTGAGAGGGAGTTCATGTCATATCAGCCCCTGTGAATGACTCCCAAAAGTGAGAACAGAAAATACAAATATGAACAAGGAGTAACAAAAAGATTTTCTGAGTCCTGCCCCAGCATCTTCTCCTGCGTATGTTATGCAGCAAAGCCCCATAATTTCCAGGCAATGTCCACTGCAGTATCTTTATCAATCATAATGAACCAAAAAACACAGCTCTTGGTCACATCTTTCCCCAGACAGCTAAGAAAATAACATACTTTTTTAGAGCGACACAAGTCTTTCTGGCCAATTTGCTTACATTTTTTGTAATAATGCTGAACACCTTTGCATCCTATTACCACTATTTCCATGGAAAAAAATGGCTCATGCTTGCAATGAGCAGAGCCAACATTCTTATTATGCATTATCACATTCTGTGTCATGGCAACTGGGAATTTAATATCATAGTACTGCCTTTTGCCAATGAACTGATTGGTTGCTTTGATAGCAGCATTAATTAAACCATTGACAGAACTGTAATTAAATTAACATGATCACAATTTACCATTCACCAATATCAAGCAATTTACTTCAGACAACTGCCAATCAGCTAGTTTTCAAAGAAATGCCCTCCGGAGACATGATTTGCAAGTTCAGTTCTTAATCTAATTGAAGTGCAAACAGTACTACGATTACTTATCCAAGTGTTACATGGTCCAACAGGTCATGGTTGCCTTTCAGACATCTGGGAGTCCTCACTGTTTACCTCTAAAAAGATATGAGGGGGGAAGTTAGAACTAGTACTGTCAGTACCACCTCCTTCAGAAAAGCAAAATCTATCCCCACTTTTATATCCAGTCCATAGCATATTTTCTGTAAAATACTGTGAGACTTATGGAGAAATGGATATAACCTTGCTGACCATACAGTGACTCACAGGTAGTATTCTGTTCAATATTTTTTTTTTTACCCTAAGACAAATAGAGATGATACTGAAATTTTATAAAACTTCTGGTTATATGGCAGAATTTTTTCAAAAGATAAAAGATTTCTATTTCAGAATAATGAGTTTTACTGCTTTCTGCTCCAGCTTTCATTTTTGGGTAATTTTATTCATTTATAAGATCTCTGGGGAGATTCCAGAATCATTCTTTCAGCAATATATCTAAAAACTTAACCAATACTTGGATTTATACTTGCTGTTTAGAAGGTTTTCCCATATTTAACTAAACCGTTTATATTTTAAACTGTTTAAAAAAATCATTACCAATTTTATTTAACCCAGAACAAGCCTAGGGTATAAAAACATCTCTTTCATACACTGAACCAGCATGACTGTGGCACTGGCAAAATGTTCTGCCAAGTGCAAGAGGCCTCAGAATCCTGGACCAGGCAGACAACAGACATGTCTAACAGCAGGTCAGCATCCTGGACACAAGCACTATTTTGTATTTACATGAGTGTGCTAGGCAGTACCACAAGCAGAAAAAAAGGACTGTAAATGAAGCTTACCTACAGCATGAGAACTTGAAGAATTAGACTCATTTTGTGACTTTTATGGAAAAGAGGAAGTTAAAGAACAGGACGGTTTTGTTACCCAAAGAAATGTTTGCAAGGATGGAAGCAGGACCAGACCCAGTGAACTCAAAGACCTTTTTCACAATCTGACCTCTTTTTTTTCTGTATAATTTCCAGATATTTACAGCACTCATCCAGTCCATGTCTCCTGTTGAATAACATCACAGAACAATAAGGCACATTGCAGGTATCAGTACGGAACCATATCTACTGTAGATAGTTACCTTAATATGAAAGTTTGTCTGAAATTTAACACACACAGGTTAGGACTGATTCCAACACAGAATGAGAAGTTTTTAGAGAAGGTAGTCAAGGCCCTGGTTTCACCCTCCTTTGAAAGTTTCTAGAAAACAAAACAAAACCACAAAATAACAAGCAAAACTAACAGGGAAGGCAGAGTGGCAAGATATCTTGCAAATCTACTAAATTCATTTGTCCTCTTTAATAACAAGAGGATATTAGAACCAAAAAATATTCTGGTGCTTTAACAATCTGTGCATAATAAATCTGTTCAAGAATACAAGGTAATTTGAAACGTCTTTTCATGGCAACAAGGATATCTCTTTTTATTTATAGATTTCTTAAAAAAATGAAGTAATAGATAAACCCACACCAGATGCATTTCTCAAAACTTTCCTGCAGCCCAAAGCAGTATTGAAGAGCAAACCCTAAATGCCCGTGGAGATTACTCCTAGACCACTGATAGAACCACAATACATTTACCTTTCATTGTGATATACCTACCTGCAAGCATATTTTTTTTAATTTGCATTGCCAGCAGCACTCATTCTTAAAATACAATTTTCCACACATTCCCCCCCCCTTGCCTGTCTCCTACTACTCCAGTGCTTACACATGCTACTTCTTTGCCCCAATTTAAAAACCCAAGTGAGCAGGCAGTCATACAATATAACCTGTGCAATTGTGTACAGCAATTTGGACAACAATCCGCATATTGCAACACAATGAAAGCAACAGCATTTACAAATTCTATTTTTCTCAGGGCTGTCTTGGTGCCCTGTGTGACCCTCTAACCTCAGGTCTGCCTTGGCTGTCTCATGAACTAGTTCTCCTTTCCAGATTCCACAAGCATTGATTCTCAGCAATTTGTCTCCCTCTCCTACCCCACATCTTCCTTTACTGTGGGCTGAGGGAAGAGCAAAAGAGGAGAACCAGGCAAGAAGCAAAAGCTCATCCCAAGGTGCACAGGGAGGGAGCTGAATAAGCACTGCCTTTGCTCTTCATTTCTCCCTAGGATACCCGCAGCACTGCTTTTCCTCAAGAGTCTTTGAAGTAAGGCAAAGCACAGTTTTAATCCCATGCAGATGAAATATCAGAGTCAAATAGAGATTTTTCTAAACTGAATTATACATTTTAGATGTGAATTAAATAATATGACATCGCTTGGTTGACACAGGCAACAAAAGAATGTATTAACTCCTGAGCTCTGGTTATTCATCATAGATTTAATTTACAGAACCATCTGACCTATTGCATTTCACACGCCCTAAAAGAAACACAGGCAAATGTGTTTCCTAATGTTCTTCATCTATTTACTGTGGTTACTCTGAGAGTACATAAATTTTGTTTCTCAGAGGAAGAGTTTAAAGTCACCAAAACAAACTTTGGAGATGTTGTGAACAGTCCATAAAGTGTTAATTTCTCACACTATTGAGTCTAGAATAAAAGTTGTTATATTATTTCACAGGAATTATCAAGCTTCGCGGAGGAGAGGAGTACAGAAGACATTACTATTTGAACATGATGGGTACTATTCAATCATGACTAATAAGTGATGCAGTAACTTTATGTTAGTACTGTCATAATTTAGAGTGGAAAAAATTCACTTCAAATAAAGTTGGCTATTTTCACCTCCCAGACAATTTTCTTCAGGACATTGCACTAAATTTATAACTACCCTGAAAGCCGTGGGACTGTGGGCATACTAACTGCAAAAACAGCTACCATAGAACCTCTAGCTCATGATCACAAGAATATATGTAATATACCCAGCATTCCTAACACTCTAAAAGTACTGACTACATTTTGAGCCACTTTACAGCTGAGAGGATGACCTCAGGATCAAAAAGAATTACTCACTTGAAAAAGGCATGTTCAAAAGGCTGATGCTTCAGAGTGTAACTTGGTGGGAAGTCCCATTCAGGCTCTGTATCTGCTGAAATAAATGAAGAGAACGGGCAGCTTTAGTCTTGTGTACCTGCAGACACGACTTGAGAGCTTGTTCTGCTAAGTGGTGCCACTGAAATAAACTGCCTGTAAAGAAAGAGTTGATCCAAAAACCACTGTCTCTTTCCTGGAAGTCTTTCCACTGACAATAAAAGGCATCAGTTCAGGCCACAGTGTTATGCTATTAAGTAAAACTCATTAGAATCAAAATCTGATCCAAAATATATCAGCAAAGACAGGAATAACTGTTACCTCAACAGATTACACATTCATCTCTTTGTGACTGAATCGTGTATTTCTGCTGGGAGTTTTCTAAACATTTATTTGGTTGGTGTTTTTGTTTTCTTTCAGCATTAACCAGTGCGTCACCTTATCTTTCATCTGCACACTGGCATGAAAAACAAATGAATACATTTCCAAGCCTTCAAATGTTTCTGCAATTTCCTTTAAAACAGAATCCTGCTTACAAATGAAGCATTTATTCCAGTGACCACCATTTAAGCTAGGCTGGCAAAATTATTGCTCCAATTAAATCAGCAGCCTGGGGTAGGTAATCTTTTTTCTCATTTGCCTGTAAGATATTTGTTCATTACATCTGTTCTTGGGCTGTATGAGACTATTAAACTACTTGCTGGCAAAATATTTTGATGGTTGATCATACATTCTTCCTTAGCTTTGACTAGCTACACTATAGTAACATAATATTTCTTTACTCTCTGGTAACGATACTTACATAGCAGAGAACAAAGAAAACCTGCAAACTGACAGTGCTTACCAAATCATATACTGTAATTCCCCAAGTACCACTGTGAAGACAAAGCGGTTTCCAAAAACTTTCACTGACAGCCTGGCCACTTGATCAGCTCCCTCAGAAAATGAGAGCCCAAAAACATTTCTTCCAGCTACCTATGATGTTGCATTTAAAAAACTTACAGCAAAAAAAGGCAGAAGCCTCAGCTGAAAACACAGGACTGTTGTAACAAAGACTTACATGGCCTCATCTGCTCTGTATGTGTTACACTGCAAAATGGCTAGAAGTACAGAAAAAATGAGAAAGTAATCTATGAGCTCATTAACGTGTTCTTCAAAAGATGCTGACCTATGCTCTCATCGATCTTTTTAATTGCTGCAAAGATAATTGTATGAGAAAAGAAACCATCAGGAGGAAGAGGGGGGGCTCTATTTTTCTGTTCATATCCATCTTATGCTCCAGCACTTGAGCACACCCAGCACAAACCTGCATGTTCCCCAAAGAGCTTGTCATTTATCTAATAAAGGTGAGGTTCTCATGATGTCAATGGAGTTGACTGGAGCAGTGCTCCATAAGAAGGCTCAGTGAAGTGAACGTGGCTATTTGTACAGCAAGATAGTGCCCAGAAAGAGGCAAGGCAGGCTCAATATCCGGCACTAAGGCATTGCCTTTGGTCAACACCTTTCCCAGCCAACTCAACTGACTGGCATGAGAGTGTATTCTCTGGCTGAGAGTTCTCTTTCAAAGCACTGGAGTTTTGCAGGTTATGCAGGTTGGATTTTAGTTGTTTTTAAATCTCTCAAAATGGGCAAGATATCTAAGATTTAGTGGGTTTAGCTGAACTGCATACCAGACAGTACAAGTCATTCAAGAATGCATTCTGTCCAAAGGTGAAATAGACTGCAGTCAGTACAAAAGGAATAGGATGCCTGGGAGGCTCATTTGGCAACAATAGTGATGCATGACACTGTTCAGTAAATACATCTTTTCAATTAAAATTTTATCTACTGGGGGTTTATTTAAGTTACACCAAACAATTTAAAAATCTACAGCTCAGGGATGTGTCAGAGAACACACACTTTTTTTTTTTTTGCAAGCTGTTAAAATCACTGGTCCAGATGCTTCCTTCCATTTTCTGCCGTTAACATGAAGCAGAGTCACTGCAGCCAGGGGAATTATCCCACTTCTGTACTGCTGAAATTGAGATCAGGATTCAACTCATTATTTGTCATTATCAGAGAGGAAGAAGACCCATGCTCTTTCAAAATAATAACCAGTGACCAGCACAGTGCTCTGTAACACATGCATTTTTATTTTAAATGGTTTATCCATGGCTGAAGAGCTTGAAGAAAATTAAGCTTCATCAAAAATTCTATTCATGCCTTCCAAACTGGAATGAATAGTCTGTCATTTTACTTATGCAGCTCTTTCAATTCTGTGCTTATGGAAGAGTAGTTTCCTGATTTGTTTCTTCCAGCATGGGCTACTGATTGTCTGCTGCAGTTAAAGCCTCTTCATCTTGAAGAAAAGTTATTACTAATGCATTGTGGGATGCTGGAGCTACTGTTGGGTGTCCAGTAGCTTTAGCAGTTCATCAGACTGAAACTAGAAACACACAGCTGGTGGGACATCTGCCTGGAAAGCTACAATAGCTTCAAAGACACACACACAAATTATAATAATGACTCATTATAAACCCTTTGTGCCTCTAGAAGAGCACACATATCACAGCTTGCCATCTTGTTATCACCAAGAATGTGAAAATGCTGCTTAAAAATTAGTGAAAAGCATGCTCATGTAAACATCCAAATTTATTGCCTTGTTGAGACAATCAGCTCTGGTTCAGGCGCATTCTGAGAGGGATCATGGCATGCCAGGAGTGGTTCCTGAGTCAGGGTAGCCCCAGGGGAGCCCTTAGAACCACCAGGAGCTGGCAGCTCTCACAAGAGCATCTGTCAAGGTATGGACAGGGCCAGGAGTAACAGTGGACACTTCTCATTTCCGCAAAGGGCAGCCCTGGGGAGTGAGAGTGACAAGGAGCATTACAGAGCAGATAACACAAGGCTTAGTGCATCAACTTGTGCAGGCCAACACTGCTTTGAAGGAGAGACATCACACTGGCTGAGTGGAGAGACTTGAAGCCCACATAACCCAGCAACTGGGCACTATTCTGTGACCATCTGCACAGGCCAAGGGCACTCTCCAACCTGACCCTCCAGCAGAACAATGGGCAATCATCAGAGAGCAAAGGCTGTGGCTCTATCTGGGGGGACTGCAACGTCTACCCCAGTGGTGGCAGATGCCTTAGCTCAGATGGAGCTGCACCAGGGAGAGGCTACAATGTAGACCTTGGGCTGCAGGAAGGGTCTAGACATTCCTCCTGGGGCAGGGACAGGCAGCAGGCCTGCCTGCAGATGTGCCCACTTGGAGATCTCCTGCAGGGCTGGCTGGGCTGCAGGAGGCAGTGGGAAGGCTGTATAACATCAGGGAGAAGAAAATAGATAGCTCATCCCTGGCAGTGTTCAAGGCCAGGTTGGATGGGGCTTTGAGCAACCTGGTCTAGTTAAAGGTTTTCCTGGCTGTGGCAGGAGAGCTGGAAATAGATGATCTTTCAACACAAACCATTCTATGATTCTATAGGAAAGGAAGAAAGTGACTGTTAAACTATATCAAAGTAAAGACAAAACTTACAACACTGACAAAAGAGAAAAACCTCTTGGAACTATGCACATTGCTCTTTCCAAAACACCAAAACAAAAGCAGCTCTTTTTTTAGAGTAAATATGCAAATGTGAATATCCATTTGTTTTTAAGGGAAGGGAAGTTACATAATATTCAGTGGTGATAGGAAAACTATGGAGTTTTCACATAGAATCATAGAACCATATTTTTCTTCTTATATGACTAGGATTTTGCACCATCTAGGTCATCATATCTGCTATCCACGGTCCTTCTGAGATGTTACATTAAGGTCTAAATTTAAGCCCATGCAACCTGTTTTGATTCATCAGGACACTGGTGCATATGAACAAACACGAGCTCCAGGACAAAGGTAGTTACAGGGTATTAAAAGAGTAAAATAGCATGGACACTCATTTTTTATAAATACTGACTAGTAAATAAGTGAGACAGGTAAAACAGCACCCTGACAATTGGCTTACTATGGTTAACATCATGGAAACACCATTCAGCATCCCAGCAATGATCTTTTTCCAGTACGCAGCGTAAACCATTGTCTATAGCTTTTAAAGCTACTTTGTGCTGGATAAGAAATACCTGTCCACAATTGAGCTGCCTGCATGCTATCACGAGCACAGCTAGCACAGCAAAATCACAGTACACACAATGTTAAACCCACTGTCACCTCAAGGACGACTTTTGGCAAACATTCCCTTTTATATTAATCCAAGTTTTCCTTCAAACAAATTTGTGATCCATTTGACCACTGGCTTTCCCATTTAAATTCCTTTGATTAAACTGTGCACCAAACAAGAACTGACAACAAGCAGACATCAAAAGTTTTCAAAGCCGCTTAACTATTGAGGGGCAGGCACTGCAGAGGAGATATGTGAATTCCCAATGCAGCAAAGTTTGTGCTTTTAAGAAAGTGTCCCATGCAAGTGAACTTTGCAAAATAATAAAAAAAATGTTAAAAGACAGAGAGTGAGAAGGACAAAAGGGGAGCTCTGCTGCTTTCTTAGGAGAGGAAGAGATAGCTTATGGAAACTGGTAATAGGAATGAACACTTGAATACCAGGCAATGAAAAGATGCCAAAATAATAAACCAATCAAAAAAGAAAAAAGTATTAATATGGAGACGCCTGGGCACTGGAAAATAAGTATACAAACTAGAAGATTAAACAGTACATGATTTACCAGTTCCAGTTGTATTTCACCAAATTGGTGAAGGACCTAATGGCACTAAGGACCACATGCCAACCACCAGCCTCCAAACACCACTGAGGGCCCTTCCTGTCACTCTGAAGAGCTGCCATGGCATCGTGGAGGCTTGAAGCTACTCAGGGCCACAGTGCTGGAGCCAGGACCCATACTCACAGCCTCAGCCAGGGGCAGGGCAGCCAAGGGTCAGCAGGCAGTCCCAGCCAACAGGCATCTCTCTGCAGCCAGGCCAGAACATGGCTTCTGTAGATTCACACTTAAGTATTGCTTCAGCCTATTTAAAGACAACATGATTTGAGCCCACAGAATTTACTAGAAACTGCGGACATCAAACAGCATTGAATCCAGGCGTTTAAGAGGAGGTGTATAAAACTCCTGTCAAGCACTACCCCATCACACTGACATCCCCCATCATCTCCATAACTAGGCGGTAATTTAAACCCTTGTCTCTTCTCTCAGTTCTTCATTTCTTTCTCTGGAGGTCAAAATAAACCCCAGACACTCACATCTCCCTAAAAGAAAAATTTATTCTTATTTATGGAAACTTATTTCCTGGTTTACTCCACAAAGTCCAATCTTCTTTATTTTCTCTCCCAAAAAACACCTAAACACCTGGCATTTCACCCAGCAGTCCATGATATTCATATATATATATATATATATACAGGATCTAATTCAGGCAGCAGGAATTTATTTTCATCTTAATCTCACTGCATTCAACAGAAGGAGATAGTGGGGGTTTTTTTATTGGCAGCTTGACTGACTACTTCTGCACCCAGGAAAACTGACCAAAAGTGGGATCCTGAGGTAACAAAACTAGCAGTAAGTCACCACAAGTTGCTTATTTCCCAAGTCACAATATGTTCCTTATCACCCTTGCTGCTATCAGGTAGCCCAATACCCACTACAGGGAACAATTAAAGTAATACTGTTTCTTGGGGAAAATACAAACTTAGCTGGAATCTAAAGGATATGCTTTGCTCGTATGCAAATACATCTGGTAGTAACACAAAGAAAGACAACAAAATCAGCGGCAAGAAATGGGCAAAATTGTTTCAGTTAGAAAAGTTTCCCATGACACATCTGCTGCTCTTTAAATGAGACAATCTGTTCATTCCAGGAGCTGCTTCCCAGAATACAAGTTTTCTAATACCAACCACTTCCAGCACTACTAAAGCCTCGTTCATTTCTTTTCCTCTGGCCTTTCTTGTTCTGTTTTTATAAGCAGCATTTATATAGCCTAGAACAAAAAAGCACTTAAAACTTTGAAAAGTCCAGAGCCAGTTTCCATAAGGCATTAAACCAAACTTTTGTGATAACAGCAATAGCTAATGCAGTCACAATCAAAATCATGTTCAGTAAGCAGTACAATTTCACAGCCCTGTAAAACCAGATACAAATTTCAGGTCCCTCAAGTGAGTCTTATTCTTTTTCTTCACATTCTTTTTTTCCACCTTTTATTCTATTTCCAGATACCATCCTCCATGATGCTTCCAGCAGCACTCAACAGTAACATGAAATTACTCTGAAGTTGCCATGAATTAACAAAGCCAGTCCAAAGCACCTCATCCTGAAAAGCAGACCACAAAGCATTCTGTCATGTGATAGCAAAGTGGTAATTGTTACTCTTGCAAATAGTCAGTTAACAGGGCTCCTTGTTATTAGAAAAGGGAGCCAAAAATTTCTAGAGAGCAGAAGACAAAGACTTTTACGAGGACAGCACCATGCATACATTCATATAGATGACACGGACAATTCCCGTCTGTCATTCTTGTCATTTTATTTCTTCTGAAGATAAGTTTATTTTTTCATGGAAAATTAAGTACTTTAATATATTTACTTTTTACCATTAAAAGGAGAGCAGTTGTGGTTTGGGGTTATTTATAAAGATGCTGTCTTTTAAATACTGAGGGGAAAAATAGTAAATGGATCAAGACATTGGAAACTCATTGCTTGAACTAAGTAGTTCTTTTCTCCCTCACTAGTCCAGACTTGTCAGTCAAATTTGTCTCAAGTAACAATGCCATTAAAGGATTACTCTTACCTGTAAGGTCAATAAGACAATTCAAGATAGTAGTAATAGATTTCATTTATCTGCCGGGCTTTTCCAGTTAAATAAATATATTACTTTTATTTACTCAGTTTCCAAGCAGAATCTCTATATACTCATTTCATTCAATATATTATCTTCTGTTGACCCCAACACAAAACATGGACTCTCCTTTAAGAGCAGAAAGGTTAGCCTTCTAGAGAAGCAGAGGTAACTCAGAAGCCTGCAATACCTCCTTTCCTTACAGGATCCACAGCCTACCTCACAGATAGGAATCCTAAGAGCTAGGAGTTACTGTCTTCCTTATTTTTTGGTAAGTCTATCACACAAAGTCAAGCAGCTCCCATCAGCAAACACTCAAGAAAACTCCACATTCTGCTCATGCCAGACAGCAGAATAGGTCACATATAAGCCTATCCAGCTGCTGCTGCTCTCACACATCACCATGCCATTCTTCAGTAAGTAATTGTCTACACAGCGCAGAAACCTCAATAGGAGAGGGAAAAACAAAACAAACCAAAAAAAATTTGAGTGTCTTGGCACTGACATTGTGAGTGCCTCCATTTGCAGTAATTGGACAAAACTAGACCTTTCCAGCAGCCTTCCAGATCATAGGATTCATCTAGTTTGGTTCAAAAGTGGTTTTGAATCTGTTTACTATGCTTTGGTTGCATCAAGCAGAAAACATAACAGGAAGTTTTTTAGAAAGAAACACAACTGAAAGATGCTCTTCAGGACTACACCTGATGCCTTCTAGTAGCTAAGGGGCATTCAGTGCATGTATCAGGCTAGGAATAATACTGGGCATGGTATTCTCAAATAAAAAAAATTATTAAAACTTTTAAAAACAATGCATCATCAAATGCTATTTTCAAGCTAACCAAGAAAAGCCAAATTCTAATATCAGAACTGTAAAAGTGACCCAGAGCCCCTTAATGGTCCTACTTACCAAACCTATTCAAAGCAGATCTTGGATCAGACTAAATGCATTTTTAGAACATTTAGGCAAAATCTGCTCAGAAACCAGAAATTAAGAACCTTTGAAGTGCATTTTGTGAAATTATTCCCTATTTTACTGAGAGACATTGCTTGAACACCCATGGTACAGGTACACCATACCATACTTCACCACCTATAGCCAGCTGACACTGAAAGAATCAAGTCAAGGGGCACATCCATTTTCTAGTGAAGAGTTTCATTATCTCATGTATGGGTTCCAAATGAACAATAACTAACCGCTATTTTTTTCCTCTCCTGCAAAGCATGCAAATTTAGGATCTTAAGGTCCTCTCGTAATCATAACTTCCTGATGAGTTGCTGAATCATGTATCACTTATGTAAAAATTCTTATGTAAAACAGTGATTTTATTTTTTTTTTAATCTGTTTTTTCTACAACCAGATGTATAGTGTCTTCTTTTAACAGCTCAGTTTAATATTACTGGGTAAAAATACTTGCTAGTTAATATGATACCCCATTCTTCTTAAATAATTGTCCTAGAGAATAAGAGCCTCCGAGCCATCTTCTTATGCTTTGTTTTGCATCACCCTGCTATAATTTTCAGTCTCTTATGGAATATATTCTTCCCCATTTTGCATATTATTCTTTTCATTTAATACCAGCAGTTAGATGCAAGCAGATGCCCAAAAGTTAGGTTTCCTTTATAGGCTATGGAAGAAAAATGCAGAAGACCCCGGAGGGCAATTCCGCTTATCTTGAGCACCCACTTAAAGCAGAGTGTGATTCATGTCTTCTATATCTCTGCTTCTGACTAGCACAACTACTTTAAAGAATCCAAAATCCAATGAGATGAAACCTATTGCTTGTGCCTTACAGTTAGTTACGCCTGCATCAGCAGCTAGCATGGTGCAGCAGGAGGGCAACTGCAGAGAAAAACACTTTGCACTAAGGAGCACACTTTCACACTAGGTGCACTTGAGAGAGAGAGGGGAAGCAGTATTTCAAACACTGTAGTCTGTCCCTACAGGCTGGAAGTCCATTAGCAGCTGGAGCTTATTTAGGTGTGCTCCTGCAGCATGTCTGGCAGTTTAGTTTTATCACCATTTTCCACAGCCCAAGACTGTTCCACAATGAGAACCTAAATTGCCAAGTGGGAAAACCCAGAAGGTTCAATTTAAAAGTATGTTCTTTGTTCAAACTAAACTGCTAATGTAGACGTATCCTGAGTCAGTATTTGTACGCATTGAAGCACAACTTTGGGCTTGTTGGCATATTCAGTCAGTACACTGCCATCCCAGCAATTACAATCCCTTTGATAAGCTGCCCACTCTCTATATCAACACTGAATTTTTGATCCTCATTGCTTATGTTGGAGTGCCTTTCATTAACACAAGTAGGGCATGTGCAATGCTTTGAATGAAGGCCCAGCACCAGCTACACCGTCAGCTCTGCTACCCCTGATGGAAATGCCTTGCCTGGTACTTCTATGGCTGTATCTGACATCTTCATGGTTATGTATACCAATCTCCCTCTCGCTCCACAGATGACTGATTTACGAGACAGCAACAGGACAACAATACTGTTGAGAGTGAAGTGAAAAACTGCTTTCATGAGTTGAAGAGTCAAGGATTCCAACATTCCCATTTTCTCAAATGCATTATTCTTGCCTCTGACCTTAATGAGTTTTTTCTTGCTATTCAGGTTCCAAAAGCCTCTGATGCATCTAAGGGCAAAACATTTTCTTTTTCAATAAGAAATCAGGCCAAGCACAGTAGGAGTCAAACTAAATTGAAAAGCACTACCTGGGAACAAAGTAAAGACTAATAACAGACACTTTGAATCACCTGATGCTGGGTCTCACTAGCAAATGTCACTGCTAAATCAGGCATCCTTTGTTACCATAAGCAAGGGATTGCCTGGAAAATTTAAATCTCACAAAGGGAACTATTGATTTTAGAAGAGAAGATAAAGATCTCCTAATAACGTATCCAGCAACAATATAACCTCACAGATATTTAGCAGTATAAACTGCATGTCTTTTACCCTTTGTTACCCAAAGGCACAGCCAGCCAAAGGTCATTCTGCATTGTTATTCACATCTGCACATTTCACTTAAAAGGCTCTTCTCTTATCCACAAGAAAGAGATGTATGTGTAGAAATCAGCCTTTTGCACATGAAGCTCAGTTACCAACATGCTTCATCTCAGGAATGCTATAAATATAAAATTTCCAAACCATTTGTAAACAGTAGAATAATTCAGCAGAGATAAAGCAATAATTCATAATATCTTCTATCAGGAGCAAAGACAGAATCGGTATTTATCTCTCCTCCTGCTTCTATATCATAGCAAAATCTTCCAAAAGGCTGCTCTCATCACCAGAAAGGTCTATCTGTTCCCACACCGCACATCTGCACTCTCACTTACTCCATGGCCCTTTCAGAACCCCCTTCCAACCACCTCCACAGATGAGAAGAGCAAACACTGAGAAATCACTCCTGGTCCCTGAACTATCTCCAGTGAATTCATTATGCCCAGACAGCATGTGGAAGAGGCCAGCTATCAAGTCTCCTTGCCTTCCCATCTCAGTAGCTCCCTACTCCCCTGTCTACAAGATTCCTTGCACCTGCAAGTCAGAAGGAGTAAAACTGTCTAAAGTAGAACTACCCATGCCTTTACACACAAACACCTATTTTCCTCCCATCAGTTCTTTCCCTTGCTGTGCCTCTCAATTGGAGTTACGTCAGTCCTCAGAAGCAGCAGATCAGACTCGGAGATAACAAAGTAGCATATAAGTATTATGTTTACATCCATGTGATAATAAAACCACCTCAGCAATGCAGTCAGTGCCTTGAACTTTAGGTCAGGTTCGACTGAGCTAACTACAGCAACAAGCTCAGCACAAAGCTGAAAAACCTTTCCTGGAAGCTTATGAAATTCTTGTCAGCTACCTTATGCTACTGCACTCTTGCCAACTAATTTAAAGTTAAGTTGGGTACACCCCACTGTGCAGTCACAGCAGCAACTGCGCAAAAGTAGGCGAAGACTAAATAAGAAGTTACGTTTTCCTTGGTCCAGTTTCCCACTGCTTTGTATTTTGTCACTACATGGCTGATGAAAAATTATTAGAAAATATCCCAGTTCTATCTGAAAGCATTTCAGATGTAATATGCATGTATACAAAATTCATGTGAAGCAAAGTACTAAGTATCTATTAGAAAGATTCAAAGAAAGCTGGAATTAAATGCAAAAGCTCCAATTCAGATCTCTTAGAAGCTTTACATCAGTTTTCCAATTATGGTAGTGTATTACTCCTAGTTTACATCAATGCAAGCAAGAACAGATGCAGGCTCAAGGACTGGAGACTGAGTCCACAAAACAGGAAAAGAAAAATCAAAATGTATAAACAGAGGAACCCTTTAAGTTGTCTATGTAATTCCTAAATTTGCAGGACCACGTATCATATCACTGCATTTATTTCTATTACAGAACAATTTTTAACCAATTAAACTACTAAACTAGAGCTTTGACGACTAAACCCTGTCAAGATAGTCCTGAAGGAAAAAAAAGCTAAGCAGTATTTACATTTCATAGGCAATTTGATATCTGCTTTTGATAATGTTTTGTACTGAGCGTTTTTATTGAACTCTACCCTAACTTCTAAACCCAGAGCTTTATAAATTTTACAGAATTTTTTACCTTAGAATTATTTAGTGATGCTTTCAGCTCTGCACTCCTGTCTGCACACACAAAATTGAAAAGCTGAGAGTTGCTTCCCATACAATAAAATGCAGTGAATTCCTACATTAAGAAAGTATACCAAAATAGAAAATGTATGAGTCATGTCAATTTATTCCAAAATTGCACAGAAGGACATTATTCATCATCACTAGAACATCACACTAAAGCTTTTGCACCTTAGTGCTCTTTTTACTGACTGACATATTGTGTCCCACAACCCTTTTCTTGCTTCATACAAAGGCAAAAATGAAACAGAAAAAGTGACATAATCTGTGCTGTCATCCCACTCATGCTTTCCACAAGGATTTAAAATTGTTTTTAGTGAGTGACAGAAGCGTCCATCAATAGCTCAGCTTAGCATTGTAGCTTATCTGTGTTAAAAGTACAAAAATGTTATACCTTTATACTCAGTGAATTTTTAATCACTTCCCTGAAACTCTTATTTTGCTTACTAAGAACACTAATTGAGATTCAATACTAAGAATGCTTTCACACAGTAAACATGCAGCTCAACATTTTAAGTATTGTGAGCTTGTTTCAAGCAACAAATTAATATGACAAGAACAAGTAAAGGTTTGTGAGCATTCTTCTAATCACAAGCAAAACCAGTTGTCTCATACTATACACTATGAATTACTCTCACGTAATACATATTCTGGTACCGGTTAAAGTTTGTCCCCAGCTAGCAGCCCAGGCCTGAATTTGCAGTGCGAGTTTCTCCCTTTAACTCTGTGAAGCTGAACAGTGATTATATTTCAGAACTCTCTAGGCTCAAGTCTGGAAGCCACACTTATTACAAAATCACAAAGGTTAAATTGAAGAATTGAACTGAGAAGACTCATTTCACATTTGGAGGCTACAATTTAGTTTTAGTTAGGACAAATAAGCATGAACTATTAACAGATACCATTCTACAATCATTCTAAAAGCTAAAACATGTACCTGTAAACCATGGCAGGTGGCATTAGCAACAAGATATATTCTGTGATCTTTCTTCCTCATTATTTACAAGGTTGCTACACATTCTGATTTTGCATCCAAATCACAGATTGTGTGAAGTATTTGAATATTGAAACTTGACTTCACACACGATAGTCAATACTTTACCTTTTCTCAAGTTTTTGACCTTATGCAAAAAATTAATGTATGTCATGAATAATTATACTTACAAGACCTCAACATTTCACCGCATACTGGTATATTAAGTATGTCATCCTAATCATGGCCTCATTTTGCAGGTTTTCATTGTAGTGTAAAATACTTCTCAAAGTGGCAGTGCTGCCAAAACATATGGGATTACTTACCTAAGAAATACAGTGCTTGACAGCAAAGTAGTGAGATACATTAGGCTCAGAGAGACGAGCAGTGCATATGAGATACACCCCATAAAATGAAAAAGCTTTATTTCCTTTTTCCAGATGCTGCCTGCTGCCCCAGAAGATGCACCTCCCATGCCCATGGGAAGGGGCTCCTTGACATCTGCACCACCTGCTATCTACTACCACCCTCCCAGGATTCCTGGGCTGCCACCATGCAGTGGCTATACATTTCATTGCACATCCATGTAGGGATTGACAATATCACCCCTAGACTATAAACTGTACATCTAAATACCTATGCAAATAAAATTTGTATTTGCATTTGCTCTGATAAAACAGCTCTTACTTTTCCCAGCAATTAAATCTTTCCCAGGAAACATTCATATCACTAATCCTTGGGAGCAAAACAGAATGTGTACTTAGCTCTAAAATTAGGTCTATCTTATATCTGTGCAGCCAATCACTATTACCCTATGAAGTTTCGTTTGGACCATTTACTCTAACAAAAAAAGCCTCTGTTCTCACCTTGCAGTCACCTTGTAACACAGTCTGATGCCCTGCACTTGTGGATCACAGCCTGCCATCTGGACTTTGTCTTCCTCTGAGCTCAGTCCCTGTCCTGGGCCACCTCACAGTTTTTAATTAGTGGCACAGTCTACATGCAAAGTACACTGCTCATCATCATTTATATTATAAATGTCTTTCCTCCCTCACACCCTGACTCTCTGCTAAGTTCCTGCTGCTAAATGTCCTTAATTTCAAATTCTTTATGCAAGGTTTTGCGTTTAATAACACTTGAATGAAAAGCAATTTTAAAGCCATCCATACTGTCAGCAGCCCCCTCAAGCAAATATGATTTCTCTTAGCTTTGCCTTCATGTCTAAGTTAAAAAGTTTAGATAGAGTAATTAAAAAAAGCCAAACAATAAATGTTTAAGGTCAGTCATTGAACAAGCCACACTTTCATATGTTTCCCAAACAGCTATCCCTATGCTTGTGAGTTCTTACAGACCATCAGGTTCCACTCCAGCCTACTTGCATCATTACAAGACTTAGCTTGTAAGAAAAGCTAATGTAACACATTACAAAAGGTAAGTTTAAGCAAGGGGAAGTCAACTAAAGCAAATTGGTAATGAGCACAACAGCTGGCTACCATTGTGCTCTGTTCTGCTGATGTTATATCAGCAAGGTGGCATCAAGGAAAATTGGGCTTTTTGAACTGAAGAATCAGGCAATCTTGAGAAATCAAAAGCTATTGCAGACACAATTAGGGAAAATATTGAAAAAGCATATTCTTACAAACAAGATCAAGGATCTTACAGACTGGGATCCCAAAAAGGCAGCCTTAGGTTTTCTGAGGTTTTTAAGTTTTCAGAGATCCATGGTACAATCCTCAAATCTGTCACTCTGGTAATGGCAGAGCAAAAGAACCTATCAATGCAGATAAGTGTGTTTTGAAAATCCTATTCAATGGTTAAGCACTTAGAAGCACACAAATGTGCAAATGGCATCCACTTCAAATGTCCAGAGGTAATTAGGTGCCAGCATGTTTTCAAAAGGTTCTTCCCAGTAATTCTCCAATTCTGCTCCAATAAGACAAACTATTTTTTTGCTCTCAATTTTTCATATCAGTTGAGGTCTCCAGTAGCTTGTAACATAAAAAGAATAAACTGGTCAGTAACTATAGCACAGGAATTCCCTGGGACTTCCTCTACCCAAAGTGGTAATAGAGCAAACAAGAAAGGACCAGCGCTTGTTCAGATAAAAGTTTGTCCTAATACCGCAAAGCCAACCTAAACTGTAACAGCACTAACCAACTCTTTTGCATTCTTTGATACAATTAGACAACAGTGGAACATGAATGTGAGGGAAGACACAGGTGACTGAACAGAAACAGCATAACCTTGGGCACAGAAATATTTCAGGACAGAAGCACAGAGACACTGAATCGTGCCATAACAGGAAGACTTTCCTGCAATCCAGTGACTGATTTATGCATCATTACTGTGAAACTGGCATCCTTTGCATCAAAAGACTCATCACAGCAACAAGTAAGATGCTGAAAGACAAGCCGTACTGAAGTCCTCAACAGTCCTGCCAGAGATGTCTTATTGCTCCTCCCAGCAGAGACTAAATATAGTTTGCACTTTCTCTTTCAGTAGATCCATCTTGTCAGCCAGGGTCTTTTTTGTCTTTTGCTTTTAGCCTGCAAGTTAAAGGAAATGAATACATTTCTCAGGCCTATCAAACTCACTCTTCAATTTGAAATTAAAGCTAGGTTATTTGGTTTTCAGCAACAAAGGCCATCTCTCCTGCTTCTGTCCTTTTTACCCTCGTGCCAAATCCCCCCAGAGGGTCTGTGTTGGAGAATCGCAAGTGACCATTAGTGTGAAAGGGTATGCTGACATGGCAGGAAAAGTTTGGCAGTTTCCTGCTGCAGTGCCACCATTTAGATTACCTGTACCATTACTTTTGGAAGCCACACAGGCTGCTGCTGGGAGACAGACGTGACAGCAGCGGCCTGTGGGCAGAGGATAAGGAAACAGCCTTTCCCACAGAAACAGTCACTTATTCCCTCATGTCCCTGACAGAGAAGTGGGTCCAATAAGTCTCATTCCACAGGCCTTATTTTGAGTGTCAGCCCAAACACTGGTCTTTTCCCCTGCCTCTTTCCCTTCTATAGCATGTGCAGCCTGGGTATCTCCCTCTTATTGGGGTACCTGGGGGTACTTTCCACTTGGGCCAGACAAATTCAGTACCAGCACAATAACACCGAGAAACCTTCAGTGTGTTAGAGAACATGTTCCAGCCCTGCCTTCAGGCCTAAGACCTTGCTCTACAGATAGTGCTTGCTCCCCAGCCAGAATCAGGACATGCATGTATATGCTGGAACGTAGTGTCACATGCGACAGAGTCCTGCAGCAGCGCCTCTGCTACCTTGGCTGCCACCAATGGAAACCAGAATGCCCTTTAAGATTTGTTTACCACTAAACAGGAAAGAAAAATTATGATAATAAGTATACACAAGTCTACATTTTGAATGCCTTAGGAAGAAATTTATAATACTATTTCTCATAGAAATTTTGCCAAGGCAAAAAACTCAAGCACCACCAACCCCCACCCCTGCCAAAAAAAAAACCCAAACCCACCACAGATCCTGAACCAGGGGATAACAGTGTGCCCACATTAACTCTTAATTCATGAAAACAGGCAAGAAAAGAATTCTGCTGAAGTTTTACTTCTTTTCCCTTGGGCATAGACAAGCGTAAGGATACAGCACTGCAAATTAAATATTCTAATGCAAATCAGGTCTGTTTCTGAAAGTCACAGTGACCTGAGCAGCCACCCACAATGAAATCTTGCCAAAGTTCCCTCAACCAAAGGACAAATCTAATGGCTCTTTGAGCACACAGAACTGTAGGAATAGATTTTCTCTATCTCATGTACGAATGTAAGCAACTTGAAATGAATTCCTCTGAAGAAAAGGAGGTGACTAGCAGTTTTATGAGAAACTAATGGGAATTTTAATAAGATACCAAAAAAAAAAAAACCCAAACAAACCCAAACTGATGGGCACAGCTATTCAATGTATCTCATGTTTCATTCTGAATTTTAAATAATTAATTTTAAAACCAAACAAACAGTAATTGGGTTTTAATAATTGAGAGGACACCATGTAAGGAAAAAATATCCAACAAACAGCAAAGGAAATTAAGAAGTAATGGAAAGAGTCTTAGAAGATCTAGATAACTTAAAATCATGGTTCAGTGTATTTCATTTTTCTCAAGAATGTATGAAGTCCCAGGAGGAATCTTATTCATGTTCTTGCCTAGTTTCTTCTTAAGCAGATCTTTGACGTTTTTACATACTGCTGCAGTGCTATAGGGAGTTCTATGACTTGTAGTAGTTAACAGTGCAATAGGATAGGCTTGTACCTATTAAGAAGCAGTTCTGCTCATGATCTGCTCTTTAAGACATATGAGTAAATTCAAAGACACACTCCTGCAGGTTTCACCTGCAACTGGTCTTAGTACACCACATATCATTGCCAACTCAGTTTTTGATGGCTGATTGCACAGAAGAGAGGATCCACATGCAAGCAACAAACAGGCATGAGCAAGTTGTTTGTCTGCATTGGTTCTCTGCTTACAAGTGTTTGACATGTGGGCACTGATGGAAGCAACTATCACTGATGTCCAAAAACATTTAAATTTGCTCTCTCTTGCAACCTACCTAAAAATATAGGCTACATTATATATAAGGACGATTAGATAAAGATCAGTTTATTGTCAGCTTTTTTTCGTCACATGTAGGGGTCAGGGCTGAAAGGGTGCTGTGGATTTATGGTACTTGAAAGTCTGGTATTTCTAAATGCAAAAAGGAATTTCACAAGGGCCTTGTACAGAGAACTCATTACAGACCTCAAGCAACAAGTCTGGATTCTCCTACAAAGAATAAAGAAGCACTTCAACTCATGCCAAAAGCCTCTGAAGAAAAAAAGAAAAAAAAAAAAAAAAAAGGCAGTGTTTTTGCTATCTTTCACTGCCCTATACATTTGTTTATTTAAATGAGTCTAATGTGAGATTCACAGATATGTGGTATGTCTTTGATATGAATAAGCCAGGGGCAATTGGCTTAGCACAGAAATCCCTAAGAATGTGTCTGAAGCCTTCAGATGGGCAATAAGCCCACTGATGGTGTCTCCAAACTGCTCTCTGGGAAGGTGCCTGTTCCAGAACACTCTGGTGATGACCACAGTGATGGCTGAAAGTTTCCCAAGGCCCCCAGCACTGTTCAAACCCTAACAAGTCCCTCAGGCTTAGCAAAGATTTAAGAAAATGCAGCAATTTTGTTGTTGTTGTTGCTTTATTGTAAGGAATAAAATTAATCAATGGCACTCCTCTTAAGTGCCAGTCATACTGCAAGTCATAGTGCCATGCACTAAGCCATGGACTGCTGTTCTGAAAGTCAGTAGGATTATTTTGACCCTTAGACTGCGAGTCAACAAGCACATACAGTAATCCACACCCTATACAGCTAACAGAGACTAAATGTTGTTACACTATCTCCTACTAACCACTAAATAACTTTTATTCTTGGACCAGTTGTACCTCACAAGGTGGAGTACATTTTGTTCCAAGACATGCTGCTACACCAGTGAGCATCAGCAGTTAGAGACCTGGTTATCAAGTGAATCAGAGCCAACTCCTTTAAACAGCTTCACTGACTGGCCTTTTCTTGTACCAGTGCAAGTCAATTTGAGAGAATAATCTGGTTTTTTGTCCTCCAGGGATGACCTAACCTAGCCTGCACAGCACAGCTCTCAAACCCAGAAGAAGTCTTCCACTGTGCACAAGGACTTTATTTCTTCTCCCCCACCAAAAGAGGAAGTGGTAAAGCTGTTTCCTAGTAGAATACGCTGCAGTGAATAGTCTGAACTTCTGTAGGACTGAAGTGACTGAATTACAGCTCCTGAGAAAGCTAAATGATGTGCTTAAAAACAGACAACAAACCAAAACGCCAACACAAAACCCCACAAAATGCCTGCTTGCTGTTTTTCATATTAAAATGGCTTCCCCCCCCCCAAAGAGCTTAATTAATTAAAAGGCACTTTAAACAGCATTGATGTGATTACAACCCAGGTTTTGTGGTTCCCAAAGGAAACAAAACAAAACCAACACCCCCACCAAAAAAAAAAAAAAAACAAACAAACAAAAAACAACCCGCACCAAAAAAAAAAAAAAAAACAACAAAAAAACCAAAAACCAAAAACCAAGAAACCCCACTCACTTATGTCTTCAATACCACCCCATTAAGGAGTATTTACAAAGGTCTTTCTCATGTGATTTACCTCCTTAAATAAAATTTTCAGATTGTTTGTTAGTATAATTTACTTTTGGTCACCTGACACCTGGCTATCCCAGGTAACACTATCTGAGAAGCTAAGTCATGGCACCGTGCTGTCAAGAAAGTGTCTTGAATGTCCTCTGAACTTTGCTGGACAAATAGTTAGGAACTGGGAATCATTCCTCCCCTTTTAGGGGTGTTGCTTTTGAAAGAGTGATCAAGGGGAAAATGTAAATGTTAGCCTGCTCCTCTCTCTCCTATGAAGTTGGTGATGCTGCTCCCTGCTGCTCTATACAAGAGTAGCACATCGCTCCTGCAGCTGCCGCAGGGAAGAGCTGGACAGCTTGTGCAGTAGGCAGAAGGACTCTACTGCATCACACTGACTGGAACCAACAGACAGCATTGGCAGCTTTCCTTTTCTTATGCTTATTTGAGTGGGTTTCAGGCAACCAGGGAGATTGCTGACAGCAAAACCCATGGAACCTAAAGACTCCAAGGTCTTCTTTTCATGCATCCTTAGAAAGCTCTGGCAGTCTCCCTCCCTCCTTTGCCACTGCTGCCAAGTTCACTGCTGGCTGTCAGACTTACACCCTATTAAAATGAGATTTCAGGAGCAAAAGCTTGCCCACAACCACCTTGCAAGCTGTTTAGAGTCCTGCAGTGATGCTGGATCATCACCCTCAGGCATCTAACACTGTTTTTCTAGTGTTCTTCATTCTACACTACCACTGCTCCAAAAAACTCCCTAAACTGCCCTTTTTAGCATCTCACTCTGCCAACATATCCACAAGGAGCCCTAAGTGGCACACTCACAAGCCCCAGCAAGACCTAGGGTTTATTCTCATTTCAGAGCATGGGTCTCTTGGGTGACTTTAAGTTCCTCCTTTTCTTGTTTCAGCTACATTAGTATTTTCTATCCAGTACACACATTATAAACACACACAGATACAAATGAGACAGGTTATCATTCTGCTTTCTTGACAAGATCTGCCTTTTAAAGTCTCTCCCAATAACAAGCAGAAACAACTACTGCTGGAAAGCACTTGGAGAGAAATAGCATCAGCAGCACAGTGTAAATAATTAATGAAACCATTCTATTGGATTGCATTATGCAGAGAGGAATAAATCATCAGACAAGCATAAAAATTCATGAAAGTTATTGTAAAGTTGGAGAATCAAATGTCCTTCTGTATCATTTCAGAGCATGAAATAATCATCAATACATTTAAGATCTGCTTCTTATCCCCTTTGCAGCACTGAAAGAGATGGATTCTTTTGAATTCTACATACACCAAATTTTCTACATCCACTAGGATTTCTAGAAGGCTGGTCATCAGAATTTGTTGGGGGAGGAACTACACAAGAGTTTTTATTGCCTCTCAGATTGTGCAGCCAGAAATTGAGGCACACAAAATTGCCAGTCATTTCTGAAAACGCTGACTCATTGAGCTAGTAAAGAGCAGAATGAGCTTAGTGAGCTGAATGTGCTTCAGTTTTAGTGCTCAAAATGCGCTTAGTGCTGCTGAGTGACTATTGCAACAAAAGATATTATCCACCTCCCTAAACGATACTTACTAGCAAAAAAAAAAAAATCTATCCTTTAGAGAAAGAAACAAAGGGAACACACTATTTATAGTGTTGCCAAATGAACACCTAATCTAGTATCATCAGAATTAATAAGCAGAAAACCATGGGGCCCATCCAGCCGCATAACTTACTCTCCAAATCATTTAACATTAGTGTTTTAGGAGCAATGGATGTAGTGTCTCTTGATGTTTGCTAATGATATATTTTACCTTAACAGGCTGATAAATTTTTAGTACTACCACTGGCCTTCCCAAACTTAAGATAATTTTTGCAACACAGACCTCATTGGGAACTGAAAAAGTATAACTATTCTGCTATTGATTTGGTTTACATTTCCATTTATTTTTAAAATGGATATTTTTCAGTTTTCCCCTTGTCACTTGTGCTCATTACTAGTAGCAAATCTGCCTAAGTTTCAGCATTTTCTGCCAAGCTTTTCCCTCCTCATCAATCATCTTTAGCTGCTGTTTTTCATCTTACAGTGAAATCCCAGGTCTTCCTCAGGCTTGATAAAAGGTAGTGCAGCATTCACATTAAAAGCAAAGGAGGACTAGAGCACTATGGTTGCCTGCTTAGCAGTAGTAGGCAGAGCAAGCCCAAAGTAGCTATTAATCAGAACTGAGATCATTACGGGCACAGAACCTGGACAACTCAATTTCTAATACCAGCCTACACTTAGAGAGTCAGGGCTAAAAGAGCTGGAGCTTTGTAAACACAGTAACTTTTTTGCTGGCAGAATCACCACACAAAAGTAAAGTATGACCGGAGCATTCTATTTCTAGGCTTCTGACAGTGTTTTAACTTACATGATAACGCACGCTAAACCATTGATATGGCATTTTTACTTCACTACTGAATCGAGATAAAGTGAGCTGTGAAAATTTGAGATAATTTTTGAACAGCAACATAAAATTTAAGTTTGCCTGCAGAGTAAAGGCTTTACTTTCGCTTATTTCTAGAGGATTTTGATGGGATAACTTGTGAAATTGTGCAATATGCAAAATAATAAACTCTACAAAGATAGATGTGTGAAGCAGTGATTATTGGGGAAAATTATTCTAAAACACTGGCAGTATGCATGCCTGTATCAAATAAACACAGATTCACAGTCTACATCCTAACACTCAGACAAAGCCTAAATGATACAATTCTCTTAAAAGCATGGGAAAGGGACATTGCACAGATGCACAATTCAGCAGTTGTGTGGGATTGGAGTACTTCAGAGGTGGTATCAAAATGCAGGCTCTTAGTTCAAAACCAAGAACAAATAAAAACAGCAGTATTTCCTGAAGATGTCACAAAAATACAACAAAACTGAAATCTTGTCTTAAGTAATAAACGGTGAAATCCGTGAAAACTTGAGTATAAACTTGATCAGTTCAGGAGTTATATCTCCAGTAGGCAGTATAAGCAGTTTCACGCCTGGAGCAGTGAGGTCCTGGGTCCTGAGCCAAAAAGTGCTACAAACTCACCCCATGTTGGAAAGGTGTCTGACTGCATTTTGTTTCCAGTTTTGCTTCAGATTCATCAACTTCCAAAGCAAGATGTTGACACTAGAAACAGGTTTAAGACACACAGTTACCCACGGTAACACCGTGATCAACAAAGCTTTATATGTACACAGGAAGTGCTTGTTTGCTTCTCTCCTCTTTTTTCGAACTACACCAGCCCTACTGCTTTCCACCATCTAGGCCTGTCCTCTACCTTTGGACAGTCTTTCTAATGCTGAGAACACCAAAATATTACATCTGTAGCTCATTATAAAGCCTGGCTGCATCGGTACTGGAAGGGAACAGGTGTGGGTTTTTCCTCTTTCCAATTTAGACACAAGCAGGCAACCAAGCATAGCTCAGAATACACATCATCACATTTTACCTGAGCTAATGGGCTATAGCTAGTGCCCTACGTGTTCTGTGATAGGACCAGATGTATTCGAACAAAATGCATTTGCTATGCCATAATCAAAATATGACAAATCAATACCTTTGAAAGTTTCATTTTATTTATTTAGCCTATATGACCATCAAGCTGTCCTATATCAAATCCGGTAGCCTGATTAACGAATCAATCATCACCTTCCCAGACATCCACCACAGCACAAAACTATTATCCTGCTTTGTCTTAGTGAGCAAAACTGAAATTCACATAATCATGTAATGAAACACCAGTGAGAAACAAAGCACTGAGCATATTATTTGATATTATTCTGCAGAGAGCATGTGTGTTGAGTTGCCTTCCAACCAATAGAGCAGGGTCATTGTGTCTGACTTGTGTTATCCTATAACATTGCATGATTCTAACATCAAACTTGAGATTAAAATAGGCAAGCAAGGAACTGGACCATTTCCCAGAATGGTCTCTGAAGGCAATATATCCTTCTTAGCAACCAAAAGATGATTACTGTGAATTAAAGAATTAGATAATAAAAAGTCTAATCAGAAACATTATTGCCAGCAATTTACTGTCACAGGCCCACTGGAATAAAATAAACCCCAAAAAGCTCTAAAATTAAAATCATTTTGTCACAAAGTTAACTAATGGAATAGGAAAAAGTAAGGTTTGGAGTCACATGGCAGAGATGGAAGAAATCCAGGCTACTGAAAACCTTCTAAGGAGAGTGAAGGAAGAAAAAAAAAAAAAGAAAGAAAGAAGAAAAAAATCAGTTGGTTGTGGGTTTTTTGTTTGGTTGGTTTTGTTGGGTTTGGTTTTGGGGTTTTTTTATTAGTTTTAATGGCTTGGCTAAATTTAAACTGGTCAAATTTCCTGGTACCACACTTTACATTCATGGGCACTCTGCAATAATTTATACATTTAGGAGAGTTGGGGCAAATTCAGACCTAGTTCAAGCAAGTATGATTCTCCTAAATTTAGGACATCCTTATTCACCTGTACCAGGGACAAATCCAGGCTGTTGACTACACAAAAGCCATTAAAAACGGAGTTAGTGATTACATTCTGAACCCTAAGATCTTACATGCTACTCAAGTTTTCCAGGCAGCTGGCAATGCAGTTATAGAGAAAGATTAGTTGAGCCATGTAATCTAGGACAGAAGACCAAAGGAGACACTGAAGGAATAAAATGCATTTATGCAGATCACATAACACCTGTACTATTTGTTATTCCACTGGAGCATCAAAGGCCAGGATGACAGTCTGGAAACCCTGACCCTGGGTTCAAGTGGAATAAGTACCTGAAATTTCCAAGTACAGTGAATATTAGTCTGAGAGAAGGAAAATTCCGATGCAGTTTCAAACACCAGTAGCAAAATTCAAGAGGTACCTAATCAGATAGTCTTAAGACTAAAGAATTTGTCAGGCTCCCTCTAAATTTTTTCTTTCTTCTTTTTCTTCATACCAGCATTCCATGGAAGCTCTAGAGGCTTTCTTTGAAGTTTTCTTTCACTGTTTGTTCCTCCCATGTGAAAAACAGTAAAAGACTATATTAACAACAAATTAAGGAGGCTACATATTCAAACCTACAGTGTTCAGGGACTTCCAGATTTACGGTTAATCCAACTTTCACTGTGCCTCTACACGTGTGTGTGCTCACAGTTCATAATGTGCAGTGACCATAGACTGATAGATCCAATAGATTTCAGAGGTCTTATGCAAATGTATACACATCCAAGGAACTTTAACGTATTTATTCAGTTCTAACAGGTGGCTGAATAATTGTTGCCACAAACTAAGAAAATTCTCTTTTGGTCTTTCAAAGTATTGTTAATCTATTTTAACTATGTCCCATCATTTTCCTCTTAAAAGGGGTGTTGCAATAATGATTGGTTTAGGCTATTATATATGCAATCTGAGCTATCAGCTATTTGCATCCCTTTGCTTATTAAATACTGTAATTAAGGTATGATTTATTTTAGCAGAATTACTTTTGTTTATATTTCCACTGAGAACAAAAGTCGGGCTTCAGGTATGCTATCATGTCTTTTAGATACCCTGTGATACGTGCTAGTGTTTATTACCATTCTTAAATTACGAGGTAGGATAGCAATACCTACATATTTCCTTCAGCTTCCAAAAAAACTTAGAAAAATTGTACACTGGCTGAAATAAGCTATTTAAAATTACAAACCATGCTGTCACTATTACAAAGATGTAAAACACATGGATTCATTAGTCATCTGTCAGGCTGCGCTATCAAAGTTCTGTCTAAGGTAGATTGATAACCTAAAAATATTAAAAAGCAATCTGTTTTTAAGAAAGATTAATCCCTTTCCCAAGCTCAACAGACACTAAGTGAAGAGTTTATGAAATCCATTTTAACAATAAATAAAACATTAAAAAAAACCTTCCTGCTTGGAACTCTCTCCAAGCTGACAACTACAAGCCAAATTCTGAGTCAAACTCAGAAAATTAATAACCCTAGATTCTTTTAGGGGCTTGCTTTCAGCCAGCATCAATATGTCAGACCTTGCTCAAAGCCAGTACAGATTTCCAATTACTCTTGATTCTTGGAAACTAAAGCACCAAAACCACTTCTGTTCTCTTACACCAAAGAAGTATCATTAGTTCAGGAAATTATTAAGAAACATATCTGGTAAATTTGTCTGTTTTCTGCTTTCTTACCCGTTTTTCAAAACTTTGTAGGTACCTCAGCATTTTTTCTGTATCAGCTCATGCATTCACAAAGGCACCTACACTTATCTGTACAGAAACATATCCAGAGCTGCACCAAAAGCAGCTGATCACCAAAAGGAGTTGATCCTGCCCCTCTACTCTGTTTTCATCAGATCCCACTTGAAGTACTGTGTGTAGTTCTGCTGTCCTCAGCATAAGGGGAACATGGAGTTGTTGGAGCAAGTCCAGAGGAGGGCCATGAGGAAGATAAGGGGAATCAAGCACCTCCCATACGAAGACAGGCTGAGAAAGTTGGGGCTATATAGCCTGGAGAAAAGAAGGCTGTGTGGAGACCTCATGTAGACTCATGAAGACTGCAGCGATGGGACAAAGGGCAATGGGCTCAAATTTGAACAGAAGTTCAGGTTAGATAGAAGGAAAAAGTTCTTTACTGTGAGGGCAGTGAGACACTGGAACAGGTTGCCCAAAGTGGTAAATGCTTCATCCCCAGCAGTGTTCAAAGTTGAGGTCAGACAGAGCCTTGGGCAATGTAGTCTTGTGTGAGGTGTTCCTGCCCATGGCAGGGGTTTGGAACTAAATGATCTTAAGGTCCTTTCCAACCAAACCATTCTATGCATATTATCATCTGTATGCTTAATTAATATGCTGTTTATATAACAAGGATGTTAAGGAAAATGTACTCAACGCTTATCTCAGTCACACTCCTGGATGCCTCTTCACAATTCATTTGCTTTTCCATTTATCACTTTGTGAAAATCCTTTTTCAACTGTGCTTGATGTAATTTACTCCAGATTACTTCAGGAGCTGGCCAGGACAATCTAAGAGCTGCTCAAGATTACTTTCAGGAACACATGGATGTTGACTAAGATCTATGAAGTTTAAAGTTTTGAGACATAAGTAGGACAGGAGGTGAAACCTCAGTATCATTCATTCATCTGTAAAATACTTTGGAGTGAATAATCAAACAAGTTTTTTAATTATACCACAGCTGCTTACGAAAATCCGCATGGATTTGCCAAAACCATTTCAATTTATTCTAGGGTATAAGAGCAATAAGAACAGAAGAGCAAGTAAGCACACGAGAGGTATTGCAGTGGCTTTTCTTGCACATGAAACAACTGGCATGAAAACACAGGCAGACTAGGACAAAGATAAGCAAGTAAAATCTAAGCTGAGGTACTACCACGTTCAAGGAATTATGTGTTAAGAAACCTGTGGCCTGATCACAAATGAATCTGTAAAACAACAGGAACAAGATTCAGAAATCTAGAAAATCTCTTATTCAGTGGTTATTTCATATACCTGTGATATATTACAGTACTGCGTTTGCAATTAAAAAGGTAGAGACTAACAATTTACAGATATTCCCAAGAGCTAGGAAAGAACAGGTGATTTTAACACTTACACTTTGCATCAGTTTTGGTTAATTGTATGTCACATACATAACTAGTCTTACTGGAAACAATCTGACATATTGCAAATAAAGGAATTATAGATGTATCTACCCGATACTTTGTTGTAAAATTCTGGAGCTTTTCATTAATAGCAAACATTCACCAAGTTTCAGAAGGCTAAATAACCAGAACTCAGTTTAAATCACAGCCCTTAAAAACTGATCAACTATGGACTAACCTGGCTCCAAATGTTCTTTTCCACATACTAATTGAACTAACTTGGGAGCTTACAGTGAACAAGGCAGTGGAAAAGCACTGCAAATTGTTAGTCTTTCAACCTTTGCAAAAAAAGTAAGCAAATTATCTTAATTGACTGCTACCCCAAAACTATACTGGTGTTTAAAACTATAACACAAATGCTGTTCCAATAATGCTGTTTACCAGGAAGCACATGCCACTGGCATCATCCCAAGATGTTTGAGGTAATTGCATTTTTGCACCATCAAGAGTAGAAGACCTGGCACCTCAGGGCAAAAGTCTAATTCACATCTACTCCCCATCCCAAGTCAACTAACAGCACAAATTAGCCTTGATCCATCCCTCTTTTTTCACCAGTACTGTACACAAACTGCACACACAGAGACCTGCAGCAACAGCTCTAAAGGGTAATCATGCCAAGTTTATGGGAAAAAAAAAAAAGCTCATACTACAAGCAACTATTACAGCTTGTAGCCTCTCCATGGGGAGAAGCACTCAACTATACAACTTCCATGAAGCCAGTATGCCTCAAGCAGTAAAAACTTAGCAGAGCACCTATAGAAGGCTTATGCTGGAGAGATTACAGCACATGCAATTGCACTCGCATCCAGCTCAGCCTGCTGGCAGATGGGGAAGGACAAGTAGCCTGTCAACTTGTCTTCCAAGCAGTTTGTGATTAACCATTACCTAGGCTCTAAAGGGACTGCATGCTTTCCATTGCCTCCTCTCCATTGTGCAAACAGAAAAGAGAAGGATGAAAGTTCTTATGTCCCTTGCTAAACCAAGCTTAGTAAACACTCTGGACTCCTCTCAACAGCTGTGCAAGAGCAAGCCCAAATGTTTTGTTCAGACATCTCTGTCACAAAACTGAGCTGTTTACTACTTTTGGTACAAAATGAATTAACTTCAGCACAACACTCTCAGATAAGACACTTGCCAGAAAATCATTAGATTCAGCAGAATGCAAGGCAGTGTTATACAGCTTTCAACTGACTATTACCCAAGTGGCATACTTTATCTCACAGTTAACAAAAGGAACATGAGACCCATTTCAGCTGCTGCCCTGCCATCTTTTCACCATCTGTACTGATTTAAAATTATCAAGACAAGCAAGGTTCTTTACCAGCAGAAAGAGCTCTTTACCAGCCTCAGGTACTACAGCACAATACAGATGACCACAAAGGAGAGGTGTGGCAACAAGTCTTTGAACCAGTGACTCCATTTGTCATGGCCTTAGCATCTTAACCATAAGTTTAAACTTGCACAAGCATAAGGTAGGTTTCACAGGCAGAAATACTAAAACTTTTTAGCCTCCTTCCTCTACACATAAAGATTAAATAGTAGGACTTTCCGAGACTGTAGATGGATATATTTGGGATCATTATCCTCCAAAACATTAAAAGGAAGAACAACCAGGATAGTTCCCTTTGGGCAGCCTCTTATCTGTCGCATCAGGTCAAACTGGGTTTTCTGACAAAATGGTCAGCACTGCCATCGTGTAAGGGTATAGGATGAGTTCAAGGGCTTTTGTTGCTACATAAGATAGCCTTCATCAGCACAAGAGACATTCAGCAATGGGAAAGTATGGTTAAAATACTCTTCCTTTGCTCAGAGGAACTCTACCATTGGAAATCGGCTCAAGCAAAACAAGAAAGGAACTGAAGGTTTGGAGTTGGCCTTATGTGACAAAACATCAGAAAAAATGTCAAGGAGACAATCAAGAGTGAGGTGTCAGGCTTTGGTATAATGCCTTTGACTGGCACTGATTTTTTGGAGGAGAGAAAATTGTATATTTAACCTATCTGTACTTCAGAAAAACATTTGACGTAGTGCCACATGAGACGGCATGAGGAATTAGTGTGGCAGAGCAGGGACTTAACTAAAAGGAGTTGTGTTAAAAAGGAGAGGTAAAAGGCTGGAAGGGGATTAGGTACAGGCTTTTCTCAGGTTCAGTCTTGGGACTGATATTGCTCAGTATATTCACTAGCAACCTTACAGAACCAATCTTGCCACAACACACATGCTTTAGTTTCTCAAGCAGATGCTTGGATAAACAAATTATCTTTATTCTGTGCACCAAAACTCAGCAAAATTTCCCTTCAGAAAATGTAAAAGGAGAGCAGTACTTGAAATTTTGTTCCTATCACTGCCTAAACACCTATCACTTGTTCTGGTTATTTTTGAAAGCAGATTCCTTACAGAGAAACTAGAAATAGCATGGCTAATATGTTTATATAGAAAAGAAGATAATTGCAACAAACTCTCAACTATCCAAAGTCTTTAAGACGAAAGTTAACTGAACATTAACAGTTAAGTTACAACTAAAAGCATTTAGAATTAAAACTGAAAAACCAGATTTAGATCTTAAAAGCTGACACATTTTCACAAGGTAAAAAAAGTGTTCATGATTATTTATAAATGAAGTACAGGTCCCAGCATTATTGAAATTTTTTTGTGCTTAACATGCCTGAAAACTGAGATTTACGGTAAAAATGTCAACAGAATTTTAAGGTAATTGAACAATCCTAGTCACTACAATGATAAACAAATTCATGCAACTATCACATGTCATTTCACAGAAAACTGCTTTCAAGTACATGTATTTTGTTTTGACACTTAGAGACAAATAAGAAAATGGATAAAAATGCAGATAGAATTGTATCAGATAGAGGATGCCAAAACAAGCTATTCAGATCTATGAAAAGAGCAAAGCTGTAGTATCTCCAACTGTTCTGTAGCACATAAGCACTGCATAGAAAAATTTGCAGGCTAAATTCGGTTGATTTATTTCTTACATATCAAGTGAACAAAGGAAAAGTGAACAGTTAATCCCCTAGTATATTCTTATTTTTCCCTTATTGTTCCAAACTGTACACATCAACTTCACAGGTTGAAGTTGAATCACTGAATCACTAATTCATCACCAGAAAAATGACCGTAAAGAACTGTTATACCATTTATACAAACAAAATCATTTTATTGTGAACATACATGAAGAGTAGGAATAAAAGATGTGGAAGAAGTTGTTAAAGTCAAAGATTTGCCTTATATCTTAAATTGAATGACAAATCATGTGTTAAAGACAATTATCTCTTTTTCATCCTCTGTATTTACTTATAAGTTTTAAGCTGACTCGACCTTTTCCTTTTCCCACAGAATAAATGAAACACATTTTTCCTATCACTTAGCAAAATAGTTAAGTAATCAGAAACTCAGTGGTATGTTTTTTCTGGCAAATGCAGCTGTTGACACAAGGAGTTAAGTTATTGTAAGTGCATAGAGAGAGTATTATGGGACAAGTTCTCACATCTCAGACCCAGGACTGTGAGGATTTTTAGCTATATCTCCTGGCTAGTATATTCTATTTAAAACCACAAAGTTCCAGAAAAGTTAACCCATGCACTGGAATGGTGATATACATTTGATGCAGAGCATGATCAGGCAAAAACAAGCAGTTGCTTTCTTGTTGAGCAAGTTGGAGTATATGTTTCCTTTACTCCAGGAGCTGAAAATACAGACTCAGTGAAGTTCAAGTGATGCACACAGACAATATCTAATCCAGAAGTGCTGGTATGTATTATGGACTTAGCCCATTAAAATTTTTTGAATAGTTGAATTGGCAGAGCAAGTTAATAACATAAGTGCTTTTCATTATGTAGCTCTGCTGTTTTGATCCTTAGTAGGTACCCTTAATCCAGACATAATATATCTGGGAAAGACAGTCTTGGGACTATATCCCACAGAATTTACAGTGATCTTAGGCAAACTGAATTTTAGCCAAAAACCCTGCGACAGCACTTTTCTCCATTAAACAGGTTTTTTCTTTTCTATCCCATCTAGACTTTGAGGAAGCCAGAATGGAATTTTCGATCAGTGCAAAAAAACCCCTCACAATTCTTCCCCAAACCCCAAGTCTTCTACTCATTCACGCACTCACTATCCCAACTGCACAGTTGCATAGGTTTTGCTTGATAGGAAATGTTCTGTAAAAGACTTGGTTTTCATATATTTCTCAACACAACAAAGCCATATCTTAAACCTTTCTGATTTTTTGTCAAAAAGTTGTTGATTTAGAGTATCCCCCAGTTTCGAGTCCTGCCATGCTGCACATATAGTAACCAGCTACTATTATGTCCAGCACATTTGGGATCAGAGTAGAACTGAACTGTTAGGAGCACAAAATAGATGGAAACTGTTCAAAGCTGATCAGTGAAGAATTCCCATTACTCTAGAAAGTCTCCTGTGTCAGACTGAGAGACCAAATTTTGCCATCCTGCTGCACAGTTAGTCTGCAGGAGAAAAGACCAGAGCAGAATAAAAGTAAGAACCCTTGCACATTTGCATGGCAGCAATGTACAGTCATGGAGGTGCCATGGCAACATGAACTCAGTGGCCTATGGACAGTTGCTCTGATTTCCTCCAACCTGCTCCCCTTCAGACCACAGCGCAAATTGGCAAGATAACCCTGAGATTGTCTGACTTGAGCTATACCAGGAGATTTGTCTATTGGAAACAATTTACCTTTCATACTCATATTTAAAAGTTTCCAGTGTAAAGCAGCTCCTAAGGTTTAGTTATATTTCAGATTATGTATCTCAAATACCCTTATATAAAATGAACTACACTTCTGTTAAAAATAAATTGGCCATATATACACCACTTAAAGTAGTTTAGCAGCTGTGTAATTTACATAATTTTAAGTTATATAGCCAATAAAGTACTATTTATTGTACTTTTCTGTTATACATGAATTTGCAGTAAAAAGGCCTGAGGCTTTAATTAGCACAAAATCAAGTAATTCAATTGTTACTTTTGAAAATGATATAATTATAATAAGAAAATCAAACTACAAAGCATTTTCAATAGGGGCTTAGGATACAGTAAAGTAGACCTTTAAAACCTCTGTTCACTTAATTACAAATGAACAGAACATTTTACTAATACAGACATATTAAGAATCCATGTACTGTTGTCTGGAGGGAGAAATATATTTTATGGTTTAACGCAACTGTGAAATTTTGGCTACAATATCTCAAGCAGTATGTTTTTAAACGAAATTGATGTGGCCCAGGTCCAGGAAAAGATTTGATGTCTGAAAGCCTGATTTTGCTTTGCTTAGCTCCTGGATGTGTAGGTTCAGAGCAGAATCAAGGACTGGTACAAGCAGCAAGTCTCTTTGTATGATATACATTCTTGGCATCCCTTCTTAAAGCTCTCACTTCCATGGTTAGGGAGAGCTTAGCCAAGGATTTTCATAATGGCAGTTCTGGTAACACTCCTGATTTCCATCTAAGCTTATGTATTTATAAACAATAAAAATAAAAATCAGCAAGTGCTCTTTACCAGATCCAGCCTAAATAGACCCACAACAGAAGCCTAGCAGAAAAGTCGGTCTCTTAGCCAGTCATATCTGTCAGTACACACTACATGAGCAGAGAATGCCAATGAATAAGACACAGGGCAGTAGTCCCAAAGACAAAGGCTCTCACAACTTGGGCAAACACAGCTGTCCACTCTGAACTGAGAATTTCCCTTAGACTATCATTGCTGAATTCACACAAGTTGAAGACCATGTGATTTACACTATGAATTCTGGCATTACCCAGATTTCCAGCTCAACCAATTACTTCGCTTATATTTGTTTCTTCAGATTTCAGTCTTTCCACCACTTCTTTGAAATTTTACTATATCTATACATCAAAAATGTGCAAAATAGTTCTGCCTCTTTCTGTAAATAAACACAGTTCTAGTTGTCTGGTATGACCTTGCAAGGACGTAAGCCTCTGGCATAGCTGTTTTCCCAGAAGAGGTGAAACCAACCATCCCCCAAACATGTTTTAAAGCTCAGAAGGAAAGCAGAGAGGTTATTCACATAGCAACAATCTAACACTTCAGTTGATTTTATTTATTTTTAAGTAAGAAGAGTTTATTAGTGCTGCACTGACACAGGGATTTTTATTCATTTGTAAGCCACTGCTCAGCAGTAGCAATTAATGCTATTGCATATGCAGTCTGCTGTGAAGTACACTCTGAAGTGGTTTCTAAAAACAGTCTAGCTAATTTTCCTAGCAAAATCTTGGAACAGCCCTGCCAAAACACCCAGAAATAAAGCAATCTTGTTCAGACAGGTCTTAAATACTTGTTCCCTCGCTCTGAAGTATTACTTTCAGCCACATCGTTACATTTGGATTGTGCAGATGAACACAGATTGCAGTACTGTTTGCAGCTCTGTAGCTGTAATGATGTAATTCTAATTTGGAAAAAGATATTCATCTACAAAGTTAATTGCTTTTCTTGTTAGCAAGCCTTATCGTAGTCCAAAAACTGATTATAAAATAGTAGTATAGGCTGAAATTAAGCTCCATTGTCAACTACAGACTCATTTACCTAAGCAAAATGTACAGCCAGGACTAATGAGTTTATTTTCCAAATTTCCTTCTGCAGCACCAAAGGGAGCACAAGGCATGCATTCCCTTTGCATCCAAGCATCCGAATGACCATGAACATTTAACTTCCCGAGGAGAACTTGCTCTCAGTAGATCAAAGCTAGAAATATTATGAACCATGGCAAGAGATCAAAAGACACTGTTAGTGTCCCTAGTCCAGTACTATGTAATAGCAGAAAGTCTGATAGTTAAAAATCCAAGTCATCCCAAGTGGTCTACTGTAACCAGTAGGACTAGTCATAGCAGTTTTAATGAGCTTTATGAGCTTCAAATACGAAATCAGGTCATATTCAAACTGTTCAAAACAGCAAAACTCTGATTTGTAAATTTATTTGACAAATTTTATGCTATATAGAAAGCATAACAGCAAAGAAAATGCAAGCAGGTGACAGGAGGCAGCACAGACTGACAGCTGGCAAGCAGATGTTCTCTGTCGCAACATAGGAAATTAGGAACTAAGCCTCATCTTTGGAGACTATGCCTCACAAGAAATTTCATATGACTTTTCTAAGCAATTCTGCTGTGTCCCTAAGGCTTGCGGAGATAAACTACAAATTAGGAGGGCCTAAATATTATCTTAGTGTTGGCTAAACAAGTACAGACTGAATGGTATTGTGTCAGGCTGATATCCACATAATTAGCCTCCTAAAAATAAAAGCTCTTTTCTTGCTCTGCGCTACACTTCATCTTTTCCTCCTCAAGAGGTACAAAGAAAGTTTTATCATCCTAAATGCTGAAGAGGCTAAGAGCAAAGATTCTCAAGCACTGAAGGGCTCTCTGTGGAGAAACACTACAGAGCTGACTAACCTCTTCATAGCTCAGGAGTATCTCTTCAATAATGCAGCACAATTAATGCTCAACATTCTTAACCTCAGTAATCTGACAAGGGAAACTTACACCTTTTACTTTCATGGCCTCTTTTTTTTCCTCTCCCATAGAGCATTTGCACTTCTTATTGCAAAATAATGCCAGTACTTCATCCAAGCTGCAGAGCAACTTGCAGAGAGTTTGTAAGGGAGAGAGAAAATAAATTCTCTTTTAAGTTCTCAGAGAGCCAGGGCCAAAAAAGTCCACTGAAAGGAAAAGAGAAAGGAAGGAGAGAAGAAGGAAGAAAGCAATCTTAAGGCAGATATCCATAGGTTCACCAGACATCATCTTTATAAAGAAAACAGTTCTGGTAATTACTAATGCTTGTTTCTCTCTACAAGTTGTGATGTACCACCTTAACTGCCAAAGTAGACATTTTCATGGGACGTCTCTGACAACTCCAAAAAGAATTTGTCACATAATTCACAGAACAAATTTACTTGAGAAAGACAGAAGGTGACAGCAATCGAAGGCACATGATATCCACTTACTATCCCTTACCTATCTCCCCTATTCTTAGGGATAAATAATACCACTGAAGATATCTTAAGTCTCCCAGCTATTTGAGCAGAGAAGCGCATGAATCACAACCTCCATGAATTTTAAAGGGTGCTTTTGAGAGGAATACAAAAAATTTTATCTTCATTTTTTTCACAGCTGTACTCACCTTATAGCTAAGGCAGTCCTTTACAAGGTCTCTTCTCTGACCTGCATGGTGCATTCAGGCACATTCTGGGAATTTAACATTGGTCCACAGCCAGTGGACACAGAAAACACCCTACTCATAAAACCACAGCGAAGAAGAAAAAGCTTTGTGACAAATAGCAGCTACCTGGGTCTCATTAAAACAAGTAAGAACTTTCGTTTAATTAGTTTAAGACGCTGACTATTTAGGTGGCATGTGAGACTACCACTGGACATCTACACAAAGTAGTAATCACTTTCTCTCCCCCTCAGCTTGTCACTCTAGCTTAATTGTTCAGCAAAACCGATACATCAGCCTCCTAATCAAAGTCTCCAAGTAAACAAGGTCTATTGGGTTTCCCATAGCACTTTTTACACTGACTTTTAACTTGCATGCCTGGACATTCCCAATTAAAGTCTAACCTGCCTTTCTCAAATCCAATTTTAGTCTGTACCATGACTGTCCATCTGTAACAGACACAGGAGGTTCTGCTCAGTGCTACAGAATTATCAATATGTAGGAAAGAACTTAAAGAAGAAATGCAAACCTAAGAATGCAAGAAAACTTGCTAAAGAAAAATCAGTAAGAGGTCAGGACCCCAAAAACCACACCATATGCTCTCCAGAAACAAAGAAGTATTCACATTGTAATTATGCTGTGCAGAGCAAGCATAACCTTCTGCTGTCTCTTCATCTATGCATAAGTACACAATTGTAGCCTAAAAGCAAAACTCCAACACACAGCGAAAACCTATTTCCCTGCTGTTAAGGCCAGAAGCACTTTCAGCCGCTCATACTTTACCTCCCTTATGATTACCTGAGCTTCGAATTCTATTTCCTCAAACCTTCACTTACCTTACACAAGTGGAGTATCATATTGTTAATTCATGTCTTTACTAACTCACTTTGTCCTTCTCCTCCTACTGTCAGTGATGTATGCAATTCATTTAAATTTGATATTATCTGTTAATGTCATTAGTGTGCACTTACACCCACTCTGAGATAATTAGTGAAGATAACTTACCAAAAACATTAAGACACAAGGAACACACACAAAACATACATCGGTGACTGAGAGGAAAAAAGGCCAAGTCTGCTCCAGGGCCAGGTTTCCTCACAGTAATTATTGTAACCATTACATCATCTCTTCTTATTCTAACAGGGAAGTTGTATAAGTTTACACATCTGATAAAGCCACACTATGGAGAAATCAACCTTTATTGCCAATCTCTGAGGAATTTTTTGGTCCAAGTATTCAGTTCTCCATCAGATATCCACCTTAATTTAAATTAATGAAGTAAATATCACTTTAAGACACTGTATCAAGTGCTTCACTAAAATCCAAATATATAATAGCTACAATATATCATTCCTTGCCTCTGCTTCAACTTCCATTTTTACAGTTTTACCTAGGAGTATAACCTAGTTTGCCTTGCAATGTTAGCTCTTCATAAGAGAAACTGCTGATAACTAATAGCTCCATTATCCTCTGGAATACATTTGTTTATGAAATGTCTGTTATTTCAGGAAAGACAGTTCATTTCACTGTCAGTGTATGCAGTGCTAGGCTAGGATTTGTATTGATGCATAGTATCACAGAATACAACCTCTGGAGGTCACCTGGCACAACACCTCACTTCCAATGGCCAGTGAGATGAAGTCACTCACAGTCTTGTCCAGGTAAATTTTAAAAGTTCCAAGGGTGGAGGCTGCAGAACTTCTCTGCGCCCTCTTGTTCCAGTGTTTTCTCCATTTTCCTGGTAATACAAAAATCCCAAACCAAACACCACTTAACTGGATTTTTTCCCCATTGCAGTTGAAGTCCACTGCCTCTTATCTTACTACTGCATATCCACAAGAAGTTTCTGGTTCTGTCTCCTCCATACCCACCCATTAGGTAGCTGAGGACAGTCCTAAGGTTTCACCTTTGCCCTCCTTCTCCCCACATGCCAAAATCTCCAGACCTCTGACCAGCTTGGTGGCCAGCACCAGACTTGCTCCAGTTCAATGTCTTTCTTGTATTAAGCATCTGCAAGCACCACTGCAAATGCAGTCTCAAGTGCCAGAAGGGAAAAATCATTTTCCTCAGCCTGCTATTGATACTTGCTCTACAGCATCCCATGAAGTGCCTAGTTGCCTTTAATCATTTCTGCCTCATATTTAGCTCCCTGTACACTAGCCCCAATAGGTCACATATGATCTTAAATATGGTGTGGTTTCCCCTGTTTCAAGCAAAAAGGAAGCATTACCTATCTACAGACAGTTGCCACAGGGTCACAAGTGGCCATGCAGGTCAAAGTCAAGCAAAGGTTTTGCATGCCCAGAGAAAAAAATACTGTTTCTTTCTCTCTTGTTGCCTCTCACCTGTACAGCAGCCTCTTCAACCTCATGTTCCTCTTTCTGGAATTAGCCTACACACTGCTTTAGGTTTAGGTTTTACTCCTGTTAATTTTTTTTTAGCAGCTACTTCTGCCTGCTGAGCACAGACGAGGAGGTTAATCAGGCCATTCGTTAACCCTTTCCAGATTTTGCTGTTGTGGGAGACAGATATAGCCAATTACTTACAAACTGTCTATGTCCAATTTCCCCTAGCTGGGGGAACTACTAACATGCAATTCATGCATTCATTCGGTGTTTAAGAAGAGCTACAAAGTATTACAGCCTGTAAACACAGTTAGACTGAACAAAAGTTTCTCTCCCTCTCTGTCTAGAAAGATTGACTTTTAAAGAAATATTTTACAGTATTTTTCATAACCATAGCTGTCTCAAGGTATAGGCTCTTACTCCACTCCATCCCCTCTAAAACTCAAAAAACCCCAACTTTTCCAGATCCTCAAATTTTTACTGACAATTGCTAGTTTTCTGAAGTCCTTCAAATCACCAGCAACCCAGGTGACCTACCCACCATTGGATCCTCCATGCTTGACTTTCTTTCTATAGCCCTATTAACATTTCCCAGATTCACATCGTCACTAAAATCCACATTAACTCCTTCCCATTCTTCCCCTCTCTACTACACTTACAACCATGGGAAAACTGTGTTAACAAGCCGCAACAGTTCACACCTGAAAATAGCACCAGCAAGCAAAGAGTGGAGAAGAAAGCCTTCCCTTCAAAGGGAGGCTTTTGTTTATTGAGACACAAAAACCCGAACGTCCAGGCAGGACATATGAACCTATGCAGATATCCAGTACCTGCTGGTACCTAGGCTTTTTCATTTGGATGCCCACTGCATTCCTCATTGAAAGCATATGTGTAGGCACCTTGAGATTCCTGATGCACCTTGAATAAGAGCCACTGGGAGAAAGGAACGTGCAGAAAGAAGATGAAGTGGTGCAGCTGCACCAAAGCCCCCAGTCCAGAATGGGAGTGGTGGCAGGCCACAGAGATGAACAACAGGCTAAGAAGGTAGAAAAGTGTGTTCATAAACACATCAGGCCAGAGCTTGTAGTAATTTGCTTTCTATTGTCTGGAGCTAGGTTTTTGAAGGGACTACTGGATATACAGTTTGGGGTTTTTTTATATGCAGTCTTATCTCTAAATCACCATTAAATAAGTATTAAGCTATCCCTAATTCCTGATCCTATTGCTTTTATAATACTTTATTATTTTACTACAAAAATTATGAAGACTACCAACAAATACCTCCTTTCCTTTTTGACTTTTTATAAGTCAAGCAGTCTTAAAAAGGGTTTTCTACACAATTTCACACACCTTAAGAGACACATGGGAGCTGCTTGGGCTTCACACAATTGCTTTGTGGTCCATCAGGAAGAACACATGAATGAATTAATTTCCAACGGCATCATGTTCAAGCTCCTAGCCCAAAAGAGGTCTGATATACAGTACTTTAAAGCTGTGATCTTTTTTGGAAGGAAATGTTGCACTGAGTTACTTAAAAGACATTCATTCATTTACTGATACTTGTGTTCAAGGTGACCAAGGAGCCTAGCTTTTGTACAGTGGTCCCAGAGCTGTAACTTTTGCCCCCAGTATACCACTATCTCTGAAAAAGCTTTTCACACATAGCATGTATAGAATACCTGATGTGTGATGTGACAGAAAGCTTTTATGGTTACTTGTCAGGATCTACTTGACTGAATCCTTTGGGTCTTTACCCACTTTTAGGTATGTAATGACTATTCCCAAAGTTATGCCGAACAAACCTTTATCAGGCAACCTTTGACATCAACAGGGCTACAGCCACAGCCAGCCACAAAATTCTCATGATACAGTCGCTCCGTATTGGCCACTTTTTCCTTGCATTTTTACATTCAGTAGCAACTTTTGAGTACTTAAGCTTTTTCATTCTCAGTTATTGAATTAGTTCTAGTTTGTACGTATGGAGAGAAGGACAAATTCAATTGTCACTCTAAAACCAATAAATGTATCAGCTACACATATAAACAGATGGTACTAACTTCATTCCTTTAGAAGAAATAAATGAAGCTGCCCTTTTAAGAGGATATCTGCACCAAAAATATTACTGTACAAGTGAAGCATCTTCAATTCCTAATTCTTCAATAATTCCATTATTAGAGTACCTCCACTTCTTATTTGACACTTATGTTACTAACTTGCCTTTTATCAGATGGAATATTCACACCCTTAACATACCACCCTAAATAAACTCCACTTGTTTTCTCTCACATGAGAGCAGTAGAACTTCCTGTGATACTTCCCTTTATAAATCTTGCTGACCTCTTTGAAGAGTGAAGAAAAAATAAGTATGTGCCTGAATGTACAACTTGCATCCAATCCAATAAATTCTTTATTTTTTGTTTTTATTCATGTCTCTAATCTTTTGTGTTAAAGTCAGGAAGATTATGTTTACTTGCTTCTGTTGGGCATTTACCACAGATTTCTATCAGAATTCTAACCACAACATAAAAATAAACTACCTACCACAAGATCCATTCATATATTATGTAGTCAAAATTTAATTTTCCAAATGGTTTCAACTATAAGCACTTCTAAAAATACGTTATCCACTACCAGTACGTTAAAATGCCATTTTGTGCAATATAACAAATGTGTATAACAAATGGTGGGCAGTGAAGAGGAAATAAAAAATACTCATTTTCTCTTAAAATTTTCATAGACTCAACTCATTGTGCTTTTCTACCCATCAGTGCACTCAATTTAAGTAAATTCAGCTCAAAACCCAGACTCCCTCTAAAATCCCAGTTATGATAAGAAGCTTCTTAATCACATTTAGTCTGCAACCCAATCTCTATCAATTTTCTAAAGAAAAGCAGCCATTTGTCAGCCATTTTTTAAATTTAAAACATAGGTCAAATTCATTGGGCAATCTTTCTAGCTAGGCCAGACATAGAATTGCTTCAAAACCATTCATATCCTCCTGTGCTTATCAGGCTGTGCCTTTAGAACAAGAGCTCTCACCACACTGTGCAGTCAGGCTATGGGAATCATGCAGGCTATGTACCCTGCAAAGACCATCAGTAAATTTATATGGTTCATAGAAGTAAAAACTGAGCCATACACAAAAGCAGCTAATGGTATCACAGGAGGAGTAGCAGGTTTTGGCAAAGGCCTCCCTCCACACGTATGCTACAGATTTTTTTTTCCTGAGTCATGCAGCCACCATCAATGGGTGACTTCCAAACTTCTGTTTTCTGCAGTTTCTCCTTCAAACAGCTTTACCATTGCCCTATATATGCTTTCAGATGGGCTGCTTTTTCACTCCTTCCAAATGTTAATACTCAAGTGCAACAATGCAGAAAGGCAAACTCCCTCCATTTTAGGCTGACTTTATTGAGAGATTATTCTTTAATTCAGGAAGGAGTTCTGTTGAGCTGTTTTAAACAGCACAGACACTTCAAGAGCAACTGTCAAACTGACAGAATTGCCTGTAGCATTAGGTAAGTTAAAGAATGCACCACTTCAGTACCAGTATAAATTCCTAGCTGGGATAGCATCCTCTCTAAAATAATATCAAAGGACAGAGAAAGCAAAGACTGTAACTGTAGCTCCTTCCATCTTCACTAAAAGGACCTCTCATAATACCTTTTTTTTGACATCCTTGTAAGCTTCATTCTGCTCCCCTGCTGTTTCACACTCCTTTATAGCTTTGCTGTAATGCCTTCTGATCACAGCCTATATACTTGAAGGATTGTGCTGCTTTTCTTAGTCCTGAAAGGCAAGGTTGACCTAATCATACGCTGCCCCTCCAATTAGCAAAAAAGCATCAAATGAGGATATTCTTAGAGTAAACCTTATACCTTACACTTTATAGTTGATAGAAAAGTCCATTCAGCCACTTAAACCTAAAAAGTTTTTTTCCTTTTTTGTTCCTTTTCACACCACTAGCTGGAAAATTCAAAGAGCAAACGCACAATAAGTCAGACCATGAGCTTCAAAACAGCATGCTCTTTTTCATCACAGAATTTCTTGTCTGTTTTGCAGGTGAAAGATTACAACACTCAACAAGAGATGAAGGGATGAATGAGAAGATTAAAAACAGCAGTACTACAGCCTCCTGGTCTTATACCTTGATCTACTTTAGCATGAATCTTAGGACCACAGATTCCAAGACTCAGCTGAAGAACCAGATAGTACACCACAGCAAACAAAATATAATCTCAAGCAACCTCCCTCAAGTGGAAATTTTATGCCAAGGACCGATTACATGAAGTAGAAAATTACTAGAAAAAGTGATCTTAGCTGACAGCACTGGTGCTGGAGAAAGCTTAGTAAAACAGAATACAGCTTAAGGCAATCACCAGACAATGAAAAAAACACTGAGTTTCTGCAAATGCTTTCCCTAGTGGCCTACACTTAAAAATAGACACCGTAAGCACAAATTCTAGACCCAGACTAAGTCTCCTAACTCTTCTGCATGCTCAGCCAACAGTCTGGAAACTAGCACTGAAATACCAGAGCTGCATAAAGCCTGCTGTTGGATGGATTATGGTCCAGAACAAAGTACAAGCTGCAGGTTAAGAAGGAAATACAAACCTAGACCCAAACATAAGTCTTCACTGGCTACATCTATATTAGTGAGAAATTCAGTACAACAGAGGCAAACTAGTGGATGGAAACACTCAGTGCTAAAAGCTTTTTCAACACTTGTTTGAGGAACCCGTGCACAAAGTAGCCCAGGCACTGGTTCAGCCCATATCAATTAAGCATAGAGAAGCATGTGAGGTGCTCTCAGAGAGCAATGTTGAGGTGACCACCATCCAGTCTTACCCTTCGGTGTTATTTGACCTTTTTCTTAGCTGCCTTTCTCTAAGGTAAACAGGTACCCCACCTTGTCTTCCAGCTGCCAAACCCCATCTCTTTTTGCAAGCCTATCTACATCAACCTACTTTCTAGCTTCCAACTCATCCTATCTTATCTTTAGTGTGACTTGTCTTCTACTTGCCAAAATCTCTTCCCCCAGATCCCAAACACTTAACCACATCCATCACATCTACTTCCTCTAACCTCCACTGCATTCAGCTTCTCCTTCGGAAGCTATACACTGGATTTAATGAATGTATGATGATGAAGCTATGAAATCTGCCTCCACAAATATTGACTACCTACTAAAATGATTGCAAGATGATGAAAATAATCAGCTACCAATGAAATGTATTTACACACTAGGGAATCCATGCAACTGGAAGCAGACAAAAAATGGTGCCAGTTTTTCTGTAGTTAGAACCAGCTTGGTGCAATGCATTCAAGTGGCTTACAGACAGGAGTACAGATGTGAAACAGCTTCTGGCTGCTACTACCTCTCAACTTACTCATAGATGTTATGAAATATAAATTTCTAATAGCATGAGTTTTCCACTAGCAGGCACTTCTGTTCAAGCTGCCTACCCACTTTCCCATGGCAAATAAAGAGGGCAGGTTTAATCTTCAGTTTCTGTGTTTAAAACTACAGTTAAGTTGGCTGAGATCTTGTGAGAATGAACATATAATGGCACATATATGGTTCTGACAATGTGTTCTGGGTTCAGCAGTAGCAGTCATTTTTCTCCTTCTTAGTAGCTGGTGCAGTGCTGTGGTTTTGACTTTCAG
>WYDI02024673.1:18508-41834 GCA_009867235.2 Psittacus erithacus | reverse complement strand
TGTATTCTTTCGATTCTCTTCCCCATCCCTCCGGGAGCCGAGGGAGGAAGGAGGTGGGGGGGGGCAGTGAGTGGGCTCTGTGGCAGGCGTAAACCACGACACTACCTCAAAGAATAACAGAATAAATGGACTATATTATCAATTTTCCTTAGAAACCTGAGATATTTCTGGTGACTTCTTTTTACTGAAATGCAAAAACAAGTGTTTGAAGAGTCATAATTTTATAATGATTCTGAGTAAAACAGTACTAGAGTGAAATGGTAACTCCCCTCAACTTACTTCTTCTACATGGTCTACTTGCTGAGGATGGACCAGCATGCCAAACACCATTTCAGAATGAGACATTACCAGAAAATATTTATTTTTAATGGGTCTAATACATGCATAGCATCTTCCATTTACAACAGAACTGAGACCTCTTCATGGATCAGGCTACTATTAAATAGTTCCTGAAAGAACAAAGGAAAGACAATATTGGATGCTGGCACAGACTGAAAGCTGGAGGTCAGTAACTAACAGAGGCAAGCACAAAATGATGAAACTACTTGCTCTAAGGGAGGACAAAGAAGGAAAAATGGGTAGACACAACTGGCCAAAAAACTTAACTTACTGCTGCCCCTCTAGTGAAAAGTTTTAATGCTGACTGAGTCTGACTAGATATATTTTCTGTTATTGCTCTCTGACCTTAAATACATGAATTCATGCAAGAAGGATAGTTTACAGAAGCCTACTGATCTAGTTGTTCCCGTTACGGCTTTTTTATTTTTTCAGTATCTTACTATTTTCAGAATTGAAAGATCTGATGCATAAATTTTTATAACTTTTTGTAGGTTTTCTAAGCACTCTGGAGCAATGACAATCTTCAGAATAATGAGAACACTCAGACCACTGAGAGTTAAGATGAAGATATTAGAACTCTTTGTTTTATATTCCAAGACTGAGTTCATGTGGTTCAAAAACTTATGCTTCATGAACTTTTAGAGACTGATAAATTATAGTTTTTTCTGTAGGGGAAGGAAAAAAAAAAAAACAACCTGAAAACAAGGTTCTTCTTTCCCTGCAGAAGAAAATAGTCTTTTCTGACTAAAGTCTTCCAATCAGCCACAGTTAAGACAGAATCTAGGATAACACACAGACCAAAAAAAAAAAAAATCAACCTGAAAATAAAACAGCCAACCATAAAGCCAAACCAAACCATGCAAAACCAAATCAAAACCCCTAATGACATTCCTCTGTCAATTTTATAGAGCCTGGACAGAGGCTGTTTAAATAATGACAAAAGATTATTATGACATTTTCTAGGCTCACAGGAATTCACCCTCCTTATCAGTCAAGACTAAGCCCTCTTAAGAAGCCATGCTGAAAGGCAGTCATAAGATGAAACCCATCCTAGAAACATACTAGCCCTTTAATCAAGGGTTGAGGAAGAAAAGTATATCCTCCAGAGAGGTTCAGCTGCACTACCTTTTCCCAAAGTGCCATATTCTATGACATTACCATGTAAAGAGAACAAGCTTATTTTCTTATTTTCAAAAGACCTTATTTTCTTGGTCTTTTTAAAGCATAAAGACATACCAGCATTTGATAACAGAGATCCAAACTCTTAGAGATTATCCATTGCTGATATACTTGGGTATCAGAAGCTGAACTCAGAAGACTCTATGGCTAAGAGTATGCTATATATACATATATCTCCACCCTCAAGTGCAATTGTCATACAAGGGAAACTTTTTAATAACCCTATTTAATCGAAGACTATGCAGAATGGAAGAAAAAACCTGAAAGGCCTTCTAGGTGGGTATAAAGCAATATAGATGTTCTCTGGTTTTGTATAACATTCTGGACATTCTTAAGCTCCTATGCCATATACTAGTACAAATAACAGCAGGGTCAACAGCGGGATGAATTTAGGCTTCTTTGGTTTTGCTTTCAATAGATCTGTTAACACTGAAACTTTCTGAATAGATTTAATTTTTAAGAAATCCTTTAAAAAAAACCCTATCTGGACTACAAGTATATGGAAACCAAAATTTTCATGGTGGTGCGCATACTAGCACCTGGCAGTTTTTTGAGCTACAAAGAACTATCATGAGTAATTTAATGAAAGTGTGCTTTCCTAATGATTGTTATTTTAGAGTAATGGCATCCAATAGCTATGTAGTACACAGCACTTGCTCATTTGTCCCCTTTTCTCCTGGGGGATGGGGAGAGAACAGGAAGAGCAAAAGTGAGAAAAACCTACAGGTCACGATAAAGACAGTTCAGTAGATGAAGAAAAGGGGAAGAAAAAACAAGCAATGCAGGACAATCACTTACTACCTCCCACAAGTAGACTGATACCAAGCCATTTTTTGAGCAATGCCTACCTCTCCCAAAATCTTTTCTCCTCCTTCATTGCTGAACATAACATGACATGACAGACACGGCATATTCTTTTAGCCTGTTTGAGTCAACTATCCAGGTTGTGTCCCTTTCCAGCTCTTGATCACCCCTGGTCTACTTGCTGAGAGGACAGAATGAGAAAAGAGAAAGCCTTGACAATGCGCAAGCGCTGCTCAGCAATAGCCAAAACACTCCTGTGTTATCAATGCTGTTTTAGCCACAGATCCAAAACAGCTCCCATACAGGCTGCTATGAAGAATATTAACTCCATCCCAGTTGGACCCAGTACAACAGCACATAGCTATATAGGAAACTCACTGTAGGTGAATACTAAGATTTAGATCAATTGGATCATTTGGACAGTTTCTATGCATGAAAATCAAGTCTATAGGATATTTTACTATCAAAGTGTCCAGACACTTGATTTATCATGTTAAATGATCTGCAGTTTTTAATGCAGTGTGACATTTTATTGCTTTGTTGATGATAGCAACGCAAACTTCACGTGGCTAACGATATATACAAATTGTTCATAAGTATCATCAACATCAATTTAATCTTTTTATTATCAGTGTTATCATACTACCTAGAAAAAGATAGAGCCCTGCAGAAAAAGCCCATGAATACACTGTAAATGTTATAAGTTAACACTTTGTGTACCATAACATGAAAATTTATTTCATTATCTGACACTATCAGAATCCACTTTCCTGAAATGTGAATTTCAAAGGAATAGAAATCAAAATAACAGAATCTTTTAAACAAATTAATAAAGTTCAAGTGCAAGTAAACAAGTATTCACAATAATACATATATCAATGTGAAATCAGAAAACAAATAATTCAATTGGAATACAATGTATTTTGAAAACGGCTTGACTAACAACAGTAAGTCTGGTACTGAGTATGGAAATTGGTGTTTTAGAATTGTTAAAGACACAGGAATTTAATTTCTAATCTACTCTCATATGCTACTGGGATGAACTTTTACATTTCATACAGACTGAATACAAATTTAGAACTGTTTTACTTCTTAAAAACACATCTTACAATAAAGCAAATAGCAACAGAGGGTATAGAAGTTCTCATAAATTAGGTACACACAGTAAAAATTAATTTTGCAAATTCAGACATTTATACTTTTCATTCTGATCATTGAATAGGCTTTATCAATAACCTTAAAAGTTTTTAGGAAACTACAAAGTTTCAGAAATTCTAGAGGAGGTGTGTATCCTGTTCTAGGCAGAGATATACTCAAGAAAAATAGACCTATCTAGAGCTATACATAAAACCTGAATGTTCTGCTATTTCTACATTATAATATTGAGTTACTTCTAACGTAACTCTATGCTTTTGAGATATAATATTAAAGTTAGCTCTATAAAATAGTTTTTATTACTTAACAATTGACTTCATATATAAATGTAGCAGAGGCGAATACATACAGTGTAAAACATTAATTTTGCTTTTTATTGTATTGTATTAATTTCAAATTTTAAAAACGCATACTTAATATGACTGCAAATTATTTCACATGGCTACAGTCCATCATTCTCACATAGGGGCTTTTCTGTCATAAAAAAATATGTAAATATTTCACTGCATGTCCAGTATATTGGAATACAAAAAATCCCCAAAGCAAGCAGTCCCACGCCTATCAAGAGATCTTTTTTCCATGGTATCCAGTTAAGCAAGGCCTGGGAGCAATGGAATCAATGAAACTTGGCCTACTGCGCCAAATCGGTATTTTAGAGCTAGCTCCCAGATGGATTCATTAATGTTTAATTAAGGGTTGAGTTCATGATACAGCCTTTTTCTCCCTGGAAGGCTAATAGGGTCACTCTTGTCTATTAAGCCACATATTTTTATTGAGTTTTTAGTAGCTTAGTATCTTAAGGTCTCCTAACTCTGTCACATTTGGTCAAAATTGGCCAATGCATTAAAAATTATTGGCAGGGGAACAATTAACAGGCAGTGTGATCACATAAGCCTTGTTTCCTTTACCTCTTCTCTAAATTAGAAAATATCACATTCTTAACATGGGGTTTTGCTAGGCAATTTTTTTTAGATGGTTTAAATACTGGTATAGACATCTTAAATCCTTTCAAAACAATCTTCAGAACACTTGCTGCCATGAGGTCTTAATCATGCTTTCCTTGAAACAGTCCTTACAAGTTTATTTTCCTTTGCAGTGGTACAAATTTTTTTTTTGAGCTAAGAAACTCACATCCAGTGATGAACATGTACAAATGTTTCATTCATACAAAGAGCCCCTTTGCAGTCTTGGGAAGCTGCTTAAAAACAAACAAGTTTGCCCACAAGTAATCAGGAGTATTAGTTATCAACCTGTATCTTAGGTACTGGGCAAGGTCTAATTAACACGAGCCACACAGAAATTCTTTAACATTATAAAAGATTCAATATTTTTAATGTTATCAAAGCATAACAAATTGCAGACATTTATACACACACACAGGCACAGAAGACCAGCAGAACACATTCAAGCAACACATTAGAGAAAGTGTTTATTATCATAGGTAATAAAAAACCTAGGAAATTATGTTTTCTTTTAAAAGTGATAATGCTGTCTATAAATGTGCCAGAAAAAGTGTTGAAGGTCATTTTATCAGAACATTAGAGCTAGCTATAAAGAAAAGAAATTTTATATTTATTTTCATGAAGTCCCATATTTCTTAAAATTATGTTTCTTGGTTTGATGCTTCTACTGTATTCTGTGAGAGGGGACTTTTAAGTTTAAGTTACTTTTTCAGTTAGCTTCTACATAAAAAGGTAATTGTTTCATTAAAATTCAGACTAGAACTAGTCTTATTTTCCCATGATCTGGAGTTATTAATTACAAAGCAAGAATTAGCATTACATTTTATAATTTATTCCAATTAAATTATTTGAAACTGCATTCTCTTAAAATGCAATCAAGCCACTAATCTCTTATTCTTCCACATTTGTAGTTCCAGAGAATAAATAATTTTTTAAAGTTTATTAATATCAACCACTACAGAAATACATTCTAATTCTAATTTCTTTTTAATAAACTGTTATAATGTTGTGGTCTAATTCCAAGATTAATCTCTGAAATGATTAAATGTATCTAAACAGTTTATGGAGCTGAAAAATTAGTTCTAATCCTTTCAAACAGAACAAGATTAAATCCAATCTGTTCTGTGTTTAGGAAAGCTATCCAAATTATCCGTAGCTACAATCCTCTGTTGTAAAGCAGAAGAAAAACTTTTAAGAATCAGCATATTTTTATAACAAAAAAAACCCAACTTTTTTTAATAGTTGAATGATTATTAAAACCAATAGGAAGCAGGAGGTCTTGTCAAAAACTTAAGAAGGAGACAAAAACTATTAATGGTGAACCAACACCTAATCTGGTGGGTAAATAATGAATTATAGAAATACAATTAAACTAATTCCAGAAAAGCTTGTGAAACCTGTGGCCTGGAAATTTTTAGGCGAGAAAAGCCATAGCATTGCCTCCTCCTGTGGAATAACAATGATTTATGAAGCTACAGTCACTTCTGCTGATTGAGCTCAGTCAAGATTGGTTTCACATGATCAGCTAAAGTACAGCAATACGTGATGTGTAGTGGCCCCACATGTTTGAACACACTGGGACATGCTCTTCTAGGTGATCCAAGCGATGGGGGTGGAGGGTTAAAAGCTGCTGCTTTGTTTTGCCTACATTTTCCCCTCATTAGGATACACTCCTCCTGCAAAGTAAGCCACTTCTGGTGGTCAGGAGCAAAGTCTCATTGTAAACGCTCAGCAGGATAGTGGCAAAGCTGAGATTAATTCTCCATAGATTTATATACACCTTTCTCACTGTTGATTGCTTGTACTGTTTCAAAGGTGTGTATGTTGCCTTTTTTTATTGCTGGTTACTGACTTTATTCCAGCATATGGCGGTTGGCGCCATGACACAAAGTGAACATTTTATACTAGAATTAAAGTGGATATTTGACAGTTTCTGTCAGAAAGTTCAGAGCAAAGAATTTGTGAGACAAGATTTATTGCATATTTTATATGGGACACATCTGTTTCTTTGCTGCATTTCTGTTTAAATAAAAAAAGCAATGAAGGTTCTTTAAGAAACAAAGACTGTCAATAAAAAGCATGAACAGAAAAACTACATTATTGAGAGTGAATTTAATCATTCTGACCTTCTAAAAATGTGCTGCATGGAAGTATGACAGTAACCTTCCCCTTTTTGTTTTGCCATGTAGACAGGATGGGGGAGGAGAAATCCAAGACCAAACTGATTCTCAAGTACACAGCTACCCATATTTAAGGGTAAATCAAATAAAAATTAAAATCAAATTAAATCTAAGTATTGGTATTAGATATTCACATTTAAAAGCAAGCTGAAATATTAAGGTAGATTTTAGCCTATTTCTTTTTAGCATCTGTAACTGCATTTTAGTGATGTGAAATGTGTCAAATAAACACTCCTTGTTTTGAGTATTTCTTATAAAACTACAGACCAGCTATAACAAGATAGACAGCAAACTTCTCCACATTTATCTATTAACATCACTGCACCTGATACAGTTTGGTCTCTAAAGTTCAATATTTTAGTCTTCATCATACCTGAATCAAAACTGAATTTGGAGAACACCTAGCAGTTTAAGAAAAGAAAAAAAAAAAAAAAATTGATGTCTTATACAGGAGAGAAAAATTATTTCAATAAAACTGATTTTTAACCAACAATCTTCCTGTTTATAGATTGCTATTTAGTAAGAAACCCTAAGATTTAGCTTGAGAAATATGGAATTTGAGTAGGTAGAATTAAATAAGAAAGAACAAGTACAATATGAATAAATTATATTGCTAAAAATCACATATGTTTTTATGAAAAAGCATGGGTCTTATTTAACATCTACTTAAAGAATACACCAATAGAAAAATCACCTCTGTTGGACTACATACATTCCACACAAATAGTTATGATAGATGGTAAGTAATACATATACATATATATCATAATATAGGCTCAATTTCCCAAACAAAAATGCAATAATTTCCTTTATAAAATCACAAATATTTGTCAAATATTTAGATACTATTTTTAACTGAAAGTTCTTCTACAATTTAGATTTATGCAGGAAAATTTGTCCAGTTGCTAGTTTGAAAGGCCTGTGATTTGAAACATAATGTAAAGAAGAGGCAAGCTTGGACCTACAATATTTCTCCTTCATGCCACAAATAAAATCCAGGATACTAACTTTAAGAAAGTATTTTGTTAGGACTCTTTTAAATCAATAATTTTACAAGAAACATCAAGCTGCATTTAAGTACAAGGCATACATTTTTTCTGAGCTTGCTTTTTTTTTCTAGAATCACATAGAAGACTATATTAAAAAAAAAAAGTGTCTCTAAATTTACAAATAAAACCCCTACTGTTCCTCTTATGGGAAAAGGATGACGGGAGAAATAAAGCATGTGTGACACATTAGGCCATTTAATTCATTCCTAGAAAGCACTCAGATACTACCACAATGAGAGAAACAAGAGTGTATGCAAAAGAATAAAAATCTCTTATTAGTGTAATTTGAGACTAGGAAGATAACAAGAATTATTATTGCACCTACCTGATCTATTTTGGTTTTTTACTCTTTGCTTATTTTCTGTTGAAGTCTATGCTGGGAATACCCAGATTTCCCCTCTACTCCCCAGCGGATGTAAACATTTTTACATGTTTGTGTCCATCCTTATGTAAAAGGAATAAAAGAATATGAGTAGTACATAATAGTACCAGTGAATGTGAGTGCAGCAGCTAAGCCATGACTGCAGACTTTCTGCTCATTGTCCCTTTGGGCCTTTGTTACCTTGTTAATGAGGTAACTCCTATCTCTTGGAAATGGCTTTTACTCAACATTAATAATAATGTGTCTGTTAAATAATCATTATCATGTCCATGCAAAAGGCAGACAGAAGAATAGAAAGACATGGTAATGATCATTTAACTGAAATCCTAAAATATGGAGGTAACTGAAACTGACCTATTAGTAGAGGAGTTAAATATAATTGAGTCTTACTTGAACTTTTAATGGACTACCATTTTCATTCAAACTTATCTATCAAACCCACAAAAAATATTTCTGAGGATGGCAATTAACACAAAACTTTATATGTAAACTCATTCTGCTGCAATAACCCAGTTATAATGAGCTTAATTCCTCTTTTTTTTTTTCTATTAGAACAAGAAAGTGTTGAATAGACTTAAAAAATTATAGTCAGTGTAAAAACAATAATATACTTTGGAATTTAATGTATTTGCATCTATAATGGCACAAGATTCTTTACATCAAATATTTAATAGGATGAGTTATTTTACAACATTTTTGGAAATGTTATCAAATGTTTGGATTTTTTTTTTTATTTGAAAAGAAATTTTAATTCTTGATATAATTTACTTCATTCACTTCAAAATCAAACTACATTAAAATGAGAAAGGACTGGCACTTAAAAGGCAGGAAAGTCAAAGTTGCTCTACCATGATTTCAAACAGTCAGCTGTCCTGGGGATTCTCTGTCTAAGAACTACCCAATTACATGTAAGGAAAGAACCTCTGATGAGAAAAGCTTAAATAATCTTAAACATAAATATGCCTTATTCAACTCCCATTCAATTCTAAGTCAATGCTGGTCAGGTCCTTAGTGCAAAATTCAAGGTGAGGAAACATAAATATTTACTGATAAACTGTACTGAGAATTCTATAGATAAACAACCCAAATACACCTTTTTTAGAGCATTTTTTCCCTTTAGCATTATACTCTTTAACATTTAAAGTTTTCTGCTTGGCCGAAGAAGCTACATTGTTGTGCCAATTATCCCTGCCTGTCCTTGGGCAATAGGATCATCTTTGATACCAAGTTCCGTTCCAGAGACAGCAACACTATGAAGGGAATTTTCAGATTGTAAGACAATCTCAAGATGAAAGACTTTATACACATGCTTTGTACAAATAGTTATATCCTAAAATATACTATACTGCAGCTGAAAATAAGTCCTTTGATAAATATTTTTTAGACACTTTTAAAATAGCTGACTTGGGAAAAAAAGTTTAGATGGCTGAAAAATCCTGATGCTAAAAAGTCTGAATTGATTGAAAGAAGTACTGATCCAATTAATTCCATACCTATACCGCTTAAGAGAAATAAAACTACTGACTTCTCCACCTCTGTCAGGGTGTTCACAAAGCAGCAGAACAAAGGTACATTTTTAAATACCTTGCTCTGGCATCTGGAGTATTTAGGCACAAAGATATCACAGAATACGTTGCAGGAGACGTTGAATGATGACCTGAAATCAGACTTTCTTGAATTTAGGAGGAGTCTGTCTTTTATCATAGCTGTAATCCTGCAACACTGTATCATCCATATGTTTTTACTATGTCATTTTCCAATTTTGAGAGCCTAGTAGCAACCTGGTGCTTTGTCTTTTAACTAGCTTTGGATTTCTGAGATTTGCCCTATGAACATTGTGATTGTTATTTTTGATCTCAAAACAAATGAACCTCCTACATCCTGTTCAACAAGTTTAGGTGTCAAATTTATTTATCTTTTTTTCCTAGAAAGAATATTCCTTCTGATGGCTATTTCCTGTCTGGCCTGCAGGTTTTACCTGTTATCATTGCTTAAAAAAGGCAAATACAGTTTATACAATAACAGAACCTAATCCAGACAGCTCAGATTTCCTGAAATTTTCAGCATGTAGTATTTTTATCAATCATGCTCAAAAGCATTAAACCAGGATATTCATGTGCTTGTACAAGTACAAAACATAACTGAGAAAAGAGATCAACATACAGAGAAATAGTACAGAAGTGAGTATCAGATTAAGCATGTTACTTACGTAATCAGTTTGTATTATGACAGCAGTGGAGGGTATTTCTAAGATTAATCCAAAGATTATGGTATGAAATTACAGAGTCCAGGGGACAAGCATTAGATGAGAGTGACCAGTGTGATGGTAGGTGTCAAAGTCTTTGAGAGTAAGTCTGTTTGGACCTCTCATTATTCATCAAGTGCATTAATCTCTTCTATCCAATCCTTTCCAATTCTTGACTCTGCTCTTTCCTTGCAGTAATATATCCATATATTCAAGCACTTGCTCATAGGTGATATAATCTAAAGTAATAAATCAGTATCATCCTGATACCCTGCAAGGAAAGCTTTGACAGGGATTTAGATTCTATTAGTTCACTGGCTTGGAATACCAGCACAAACAGGGTAAGACAAGGATACCAACAAAAGGGCAAAAGCAGATCAACTCTATGCTAGTGGAACTGACTGCAGTACAACGAATAATGACACCAGAGACAAGTAGATAATCAGGAAATCATCCAGCAAATTCATAAGCATATAGTAAAGAAGAAAACAGCTGGACTAAAAGAACATCCTACTAGGATTCCTGTGAAAAACCAAAATATATAACCTATGGTTCTGTTTACCTGTAAGCCTATGATATGGGCAATGGAAGACATACAGTGGAATTGAACAGAAAATAAAGGTTTCTATGAGAATTTAAAGAGAATGCTAAGCTCCCGGCAGCTGATAGTGATTATGCTAAAGGTATCAGTAATTCTACGTATAGATTTTATAACTATTGTACACATCTTCATTTTGTATTGTCAGTCATAGTAATTCAGTATAACACAATCAAATTGAAAAGAAGATGGAAGAAACTGTTGTCTCTAAGAGATTCTTTCCTTGTCTTTTAAGAGAGGATGACATTGCATTTTTAAGTCCTTCCAAATTACCTTCATATTACATTTTCTAATGGAGTGTAATGCTCCAATTTTTATACTGTCATGATATAGTAGAACTGATTATAGCAATTTGATGCATATCTGTTTCTAAAATAATCAAATGGAAGTTTCCTAAAATGTCATAGTTTTAATTAACATCAGTTTTCAGGACTTTGATGTTGGTAATTCTTTTGGTAGTGTAAGAGGAAACACTCATTTCAGAGCAAATTCTTGTTCTTTCAATCAGCTCAGTGTCAAAACTGCATTCGTTAGAGGCATATGGATACAATCACATTCCAGGACACGTTATTTGGTGTCTTACGGACTGAGGCTATTGTCTAACTATACAATCTCAGAACCACAGCAATAAGGTTCTCTGTGTTGCAGATTCATGCCAATTTATGCAAATCACTCTTTCATCTGTTTAAATACAACGATCTTTGAGTGATGAAAACAGTTGTGACTGTCACAAACAGTTTGAAAGATTAAAGTAATTCTGCTGATGGCATATAAAACAGCGTTCCAGATCTAAACACAAACTTTGACTGGTCTGTAATGTCATTGCTGGGAAGGGTAAAAAGTTTTATGCAAACATTATCACTGCATGGAAGTATGACATATTTTTCATGTTTGACACTGGACATAAATATCCTCCCACACTGTTTAATGTGAGAACCGCATATGTGTGGCAGAGATAATAAAACATCTCAGTGAAAACGAAGGGGAAAAAAGAGTTATGATAAAATAAAATAAAATTAAAAAAAATAAAATAAAGCTTTGAAGTGAAAAGTCTTCGTATTTGTACAGTTTATTCACAAAAGGAAGAATCAGTATTTGATATGCAGACTGGATAGTCACAGAATCTGCAAGATTGTCTGATATAGACCTGGTTGTCTTTACAGAAATATGATTTTTGGTTGATAAAAGCAGCTTCATAATTGCAGGTAAAAAAAATCAGGAAAACTGTAAGATCATTATAAGTGCTATGGCTTTTCTGATGCTGTTTGCATACCATATTTTGACAAGTAGCTGTTACTGAAATGTGATGCTCTTAAAAATTATTCTTTATTTTCTTGCTTCACTTACTCAGCATTAAAATGCTCAAGAGCTTTACAAGTATAGTAGAACACAAGCATCATAATCCAATATGTAGTTTAAGGTAGAGGAGTACACTAGTGAGAAGACAAGTATGTGCCATAATTTCATATATAGTTTTATTAGTTTAAGATAGCAACAAGTAATGTTATAATAAAATTATCTGAGTAGGGATATTAGGAATGAAAACCAACAATAACAAAAATATCTTCCTGGATGCTAGCTTGAAATCAAAATCTAAATGAATTATTACTTCAATTATTTGGCTATAAGAAGTCAAAGTTATTTCAACAAGGTTTCACTTAGAACTGTGATCTAAAACCAGTGATTCCTAATAAAGAATCAGTATTTCATCTTTTTTACAGCTGAACAAGTTTGTAAGAAAATACAGACTTGCAGTATCCAATGAGAATTTATTACTTCAAGAGAATAAATTATTTTTCTGGAAATACAGTTATGAAGCCAGAACTGATAGAGATGCATGAAGGCATGAAGACATGGATGGTAAAGGAAATAACAATTCTTCATGCAGTTGCAGTCACCTACACCAAACAAATTAATGTGAAATTGCTTTGAACATTTGAAAATGCCAGGACCATGCTCTATGCTCTTTAGGTAGATAGGTATGTTATGGAATGATGCCAAGTCCCCCTTTTTATCCTCCCTATTTTCATGTCAGAGAATGTAGCAACTTCAATCAGAGTTTCTAGCCAGTACACTCAGATGATTTTTTTTATTATTATTATATTTCTTAATTTCTTGGTGTAATCCCCCAAGAATAATACAAAACAGAGAGCAGTTAACATACAAGTGAAGGTGGCTAGCCTTAATCATAGAATCACAGAATTGCAGAATGTAATTATATAATTCTTTGGATCTTTGGGACCTTACAGATCATTTAGTTCCAACCCCACTGCCATGGGCAGGGACATCTTCCACTAGAGCAGGTTGCTCAAAGCCCCATCCAACCTGGCCTTGAACACTGTCAGGGATGAAGCGGCCACAGCTTCTTGAGGCAACAGGTTCCAGTGTCTCACCACTCTCACAGTAAAGAATTTCTTCCTAATATCTAATCCAAACCTACCATCTTTCAGTTTAACGCCATTTTCCCCATGTCCTATCCCTACATGTCTCTGTTAAAAGTCCCTCCCCAGCTTTCTTGTAGGCTCACTTTAGATACTGGAAGACTGCTCTAAGGCATCCTTGGAGCTGTCTCTTCTCTAGGCTGAACAAACCCAACTCTCTCAGCCTGTCTTCATAGAAGAAGTGTTCCAGCTCACTCACCATCTTCATGGCTTTTCTAATAGAATTTAGCTCTTATTTTCTTTCCTACTGTACTACCTCAATAATCCCATATGGTGCATTCCAACAGGTAAATGAGTAAATGTGGATCAATGCTCCTATTCTGCATCAGAAATACTTTAAAAAGCACAACAGATACATGCCCAGGTAGCTACCGCAGCCTGGCTGGAATTATTACGAAGAAATCACCCAGCAGTAAAAATCAGATTTACTGGCATTTTCCATGTGGTTGCTAACCTTGTCTGAAAAATGCACTACCTCCTGACATAATACTGTGGTGAGTAGCTTGGCCTCTAACTCTTTTTTTCTACTGTACAGTTCCATAACTGCAGAGTGTTTATCTTTTATGCAATATAAGACATACAGCAGTTGTAGCAAAGAATGAACTTAATCAATGTTTCCTAAATGCTAGGCTAGAATTCTAAACACAGGACAATTTCTTTTACTATGGGATTAACCTCAAGAGATCTACTGTATTTGACAAATTCCTCCCTCTCCATCTTCCTGTTACCTTGGACACTTCAGTGTACCATGTGCCTTTACCAAATAGCTTTGCTTTCCACTATTAATGATTTTCAAAAACTGTTCTGTCTTGACATCAGACTACTTGCTTTCCAGAATCTGCTGTAAACTAAACAAATTCCTTTAGTAGCAGTCTTCACCATCAAGATACTTTATTCTTAGAGAAATGAAGAGAGGCAGCCGTGCTTTCTGTATGCTCAATGCTATGAAGCAGGAAGACTTTTTCATTTGCACATTCTAGTATATAAGGAAGGAAATTGAGCCCAGATTAAGGTTTTTACATACTTTCTGACCTGGAACCAGTGTGTGAGATAGCTTCATATCAAAAGAGGACTTTTCTTCTAAGCAATTCTGAGCAAGAATTTAATAAATTAAGGAGCATTCCAAACCAACTATTAATTTCATGATTTCTAAGTTCGTTTGCATACCATGGCAGTTTAAATGGAAAACATCATGAATATAGTTCTGAAAAAAAAATAATCACACAGTAAGCCCACTGGAAATACAGTGAATGTATATTAATTTGTAGCAATTCTTAGGTCCCCATATTATAGTAAAACTAATAAAATTTGTTAAAACCAACATAATTAAATCTACTAAAGACTACTTCTACTTTGAAGATAATCAAAGCCCTTTTCAAAAGGCATGGGTGTATCAAATACAGCTAATGAAGTATTAACACAGTTTACACATGATGTCTTTCATGTGGAAATCACAGAATACTTAACAAAGGTAATCCTTCATTACAAAAAATGGCAAGAATCATTACTTAACATTCTGCTTAGCTACCTGACATATGATGCTAGAATAGTGAAGTGCTCTCTGAAATAGAGATTAACCAACTATACTAGTATCACATATCAAGTAGCGAAACTGGGAATAGAACCTAAGGGTTCTGGCACCTAATTCCCCGCTGAAGGCACTAGGCTACATTACATCCAGTTACACAAAACAGCACTGACATCAGCAGTACAGTTTATCCCCTCTAGCATTTTAGAATGTCAGTCTCCATAACACTCTCTCAGTGTTTTTTGTTACAACACAGCAAGTATTATACTTAATTGGTATTAATTGTAATTAGGAAACATAAACAGTTCAGTTTAAGCAAATCAAGATGGGTTTTTTTATTACACTATTTCCAACTTCGCATCAACTAGAAATGATGGGAAAATGTGTGTGTGAGCAAAACCTGAATATCTACGAGTTCCAGCCCTATTTTCAAGCCAGCAGTTTCAGAAAAGCATCTGAGCTTTGGATACTTGCTGTGAGCTGGCAGAAAGATAACAGACATTTTTTTCTTACATTTGCTTAAAACAGCCACAACTCTTTTTTTAAACAAACAAAACTGAAAGCAGATGCTTAACGGACACTCAGTATTATCAGTTAACTCCTAATTTCAGAGAAGCAGCTGAGTTTGCAGACACTTATCTAAACTGAATCTTGGAGCCTGACATTTGTCCAGTGCCTATTCTAGTACCATAAATCAAGATGGGTTTCTGTGTTATTTTTCCTTGTCTTCAGGGTAGAATTTTATATGATTTTCATTGTAATGCCACAGAAACTACCACCCACCAAGTGCTGTGTTGCCTTTGGGTGGGGAGGGGCTGTTGTGATAACACATTTGTTATTCCTTCTACTGTTTTTAGCTGGGGTGGAGTTCAACCTTCTTCATAACTGCTCTTCATAGCACACGTATGGTGCTGTGTACTACGTTTGTGACCAAAACAGTATTGATAACACACCACTGTTTTAGTTATTGCTGACCAGCGCTTGCACGGCATCAAGGTCTTCTCTATTTCCAGCACTGACCCCCAGAAAGTAGACTGTAGGTTCAGAAGAAGCTGAGAGGGTCCACAGGTGAGACAGCTAGCCAAATCGACTAAAGGGATAACCCATACCATATGACATCATGCTCACCAATAAATCTGGGGTAAGAAGGAGGAAGTGGGGAAAGATCAGAGTTATGGTGTTTGTCTTCCCAAGTAGTGGTTATGCATGATGAAGTCCTGCTTTCCTGGAGATGGCTGAACACCTGCCTACTGATGGGAAGTAGTGAATGAATTCCTTGCTTTTGCTTTGCTTGCGCATACAGCTTTTGCTTTGCTTGCGCATGCAGCTTTTGCTTTCCTTATTAAATTGTCTTTATCTCAACACATGAGTTTTCCCTCTGACCCTTCTGACCCTCTTTTCCAGCTAACTAAGGGAGAGTGACTGAGTGGTTATGTGGTGCTTAGCTGCCTACCAGACTAACCACAACAGTCCTCAAAAGATCTGGGGGGTAATAACAGAATCTGTCATATGGTTGTGTAAGACACCATTTGGTTAGGGTCTTGGCAAGACCTAGGCAAAATTGAATTATGGACCACATTTATACATGAGTCTATGATTCTGACTGCTCTGACTGGCTAGTAGTGTGGAATGAACACACACAGTTTCTTTCTGACCTGCTCTAACAGGGTAATTCATACAGTACAATGAATCAATCTATACAAGTTACAGTTACACTGATCTGCTCTAATACTTTGGCAAAGCAAGATTAAGAAGCATGCTGGAGATCATAATGGTTCTGTAGACATACATATATTACTATCTCAATCTTACTGTTATTGTCAATCTGTAAGTGATAATTTCCAATTAGATAAATTAGAAAGGCAGTACAGCTGTCCTGCAGTAACATTAAGATTTCCATTATGATTTCTTGTTTTGCAAGTTCTGTGGCAAGAAATTTTCATCTTTAATGATGTCTAAATACATTTGCAACTAAAAGAAAAAATATATCAAATAAATATATCCATTGAGCTCCGTGGCCTGGGAGAAGGGTGTAGGAGAATATTAGTTTATTTAAGAGTACAACAACAGTCTGCTACTTTTAAAATACCCTCTTTTCACTTATCAAAGTATTTAATAAGATAGTCTCATGAAATAAAGTTATTAAAAAGCCATTAGGACAATCTTTATAAAAAGCATTAAGCTAATTCATAAATTATTACAATAATCTGAATGAAGTAAACATTCTGCTTGAATTAGTAGATTCAGATAGTTCATTTGACTTCTCAAACAGTATATTGCTAAACCGCTCACAATTTCTGTGAGAAATACTAGTCCTTTGGTAATACCTTATTCTTAACAGTTCCTCATATAGTCATCAGAAATGTAGCACTTTGTTTTCCCAAACAGTCTGTACTACTACAACGTGGAGGGGCAAAACCCAGAATAATCTATTCTCTTATCTGTTTTGCACAGCTGTGGAGATGATGGTGCTGGCAGAAACAGGTGACTGGGAACAGAGTCTGAGAAAGAGGAGAGAGCAGGACTGTTCTTTTCAACAACAGCAAGGTGCGTTTACTGTTTTGAACTGATACCAAATTGTACTTGGCTCTCACTCCTGCTGTCTCCAGACTCTACACTGGCAAATCACTTCCCTATGCCTATTTCTGTCTCACACAAGACAAAATCATTAGATATGAATTTGTCAGTTCACAAACCTATACTATCAATAAAAGATGCCACTACTTCATGTAGAACAAAGCAGAAAGCAATCAGTAGGAAATCGGTGAGATCAAGGGAACAATTATCTTTGACAAGTGATGTCCAAGATCCATGTAACCATTATTCTTACATACACTAGGCATGTTAGGAACATAATCCATAGGAATTTTCAGAGGCAACAGATATTTAATGCAGCTTACATAATTTATAAATTTGTAAACTACTACACTATATACTACACTACACACCAATTTTATTTTTGTATTCAGATGCGATTACCTTTCTGGAAGAATTCCTCTAGTTTCTCCTTGAAGGGTTGGAGATGCTCTTCAGAAGACTCTTGGCAAACTAACTTCATCTGCTTTTCAGAGGCTACAAAAAGAAGTTGAGATGATTCTATGACATTAGTGGCATATTTCATCGACCCGAAGTAGATGTCAACACTGTAGAAGCCTACATCTAAATTAGTCACCTAGACTTACATTAGAGGAAATGGAAATATATAAGCACTAAGGAATCCAGCAATTACATTAAAATAAAACCACCAATACTAGTCTAGCATACCAGACAGAAAATTACGTATGTGTTTAAAGAGTGGAATGTGCCTTTAGTAATAACTTTGCTCTAAAACTCCACCTGTGTGCTGAGAGCTGCCAGGAACACAGCCTGCCTCACACAAATCCTAGATGGCATTTAAAGACCTAAACTTAGTTTCTGTGCTGAGTGGAGGACGTTTTGTATCTGGACTGACTAATCAATCAATGCCAATCCTATAATCAACCATTTTTGCTAACACAGATGTAGGAATTCAGCTTTACTTAGGCATTCAAATTCCAGGCCATGATATGAAACGGTAGAAGGCTGTAAGAAAATTAACTTACATCTATCTGCATTTTGTTTAGTATTTATCTGTTATTTTAAGACCAGATGTCATGCCAATTTCTAAAATCTCCACGTTATCTACCAACACATTTTAACATTCTAGAACTTCTAGTAAACTTTGTAGATTCCAGCATCCACATTAATGGTGAAATGAGACTGTAAGAAATCAAAAGGCAGTTACCTTCCATTTAGTAACTGAATTTATACTATAAGGTGTTTTTTTTTCATCACAACTTTTCATTCTCAAGCAGCTAAATTTAGATGGAAATTTATTTTGGAGTTAAACCCAAGTTACAGTTTGGCTTCATGAAACATATTGACACCGAATTGCTTCTACCATCATACAATTCAACCCATTGCAGAAAAAAGTAATACAAAACTGTGGAAACAGAACTTCAGAATTTGCAATTCAAATGCCATGTTAACATAAGTTTACAGTGCAGTGAAAAAAGTCAATGGATGGTTGAAACAAGATGCGTACATTTTATTTTATAACTAGTAGTGTATCTACAATGCTACTGGACCAGCAGGACTTAGAAAAAAGTCTGCTTTTCAATTAATTGCGATCATTTGCACAGTTGTTGTTACAGAAAAATTTTGAAAGACACCTGTTTACATCTACATGTTTATTTTAATGTAGCATCCCTCCACAGTTCATGCAGGTTGTGGATTATGAGTTACAAAGCTTACGTAAAACGGACTAGGCTACAGTCTTAAGTTTATCTTTAATCTCTAGCTTTGCAACATGGAGCATAAGACAGGCCTTTGAAAATGTTCAGAGTAAAGTTAATGCACATTTGGTTTGATGTCAGATAGTAGGCAGAATGTGGCGTTAATTTAAACATGGCACATTGGGAAAGAAAGACTTTTATTAGCTGTTCAGTTATGTGTCTTTTATAAACTAAATTAAGCAAACCAAATCAGAAGTCAGGGAAGTTTATATGACCTTTAAAGATTATTTTCTTAGGATACATGCCTCATACCATTACAAAGTTGAACTTTCCATGACTGTTATCATACACTGAATGAAATTTAAGTATACTTAACATTTTTGTTTATAGAATTAGAGGATTTCTACAGCTAATCAAGTAAATTTTAACACTACACTTTGGAAGAAGACAGACACATTAGAATTGTATGGCGGGAAAAAATTAGCAGAACAACAGAGACAATACTGGTAAGTTTCTGACTGGAAGTTTGAACAAAGTAGCAGCAGCAGTTTGTGGTTTTTCTTTGTGTTTAAACAAATCTATAGAAAATTATATAAGGGGATATTTAGAAATCATTTTAGATAAAGTGACAAAAATGTAAAAGTATTAGTACACTATGTTCAGGCATTTGGTACACAGCAGCAACCGAACACACACTATTATTATGTAAGATTGCAACTACAGCAAGTTAGTAATTATTTTATTATAATCTTCTATAAGAAATTTCTATAAATCTATAAAGAAGTAGAATTCTATGAATATGTATTATAGTAAGCTTGTAGCTACAGCAGTATCTAAACTTACTCTAACACACTCTAGAAAGGCATTTTCCCAAATACATGGTGTTACTAATGCACTGTCTGAAGTATTGAAAGCTTCCTAGATGCTTCCTACAGGCTTAAATAACACATATTTAGAAAAGTTACTCAGCTATGTCCCATGTAAATATTTAAATGACCAAGACTAGGGTGAATTTTTTTCTAAATTAAAATTGCTTTAATTAACCTTAATCAGACAATAAAAGCTACAGGAAAATATGGACAAGGAGTACCATCATATAGAGAAAAATATGATTTGGGTAGCAAATTCTTAGGAATTCCATCATCCTTAACAAGCTTATCAACATCTGGCATAATGGGAGAGGAAGACTAAGAGGAAAGGCATGGAAAAGAAGAGCAAATGAGACAGATGACATAGACTAAGTGAATCAGGGGATCTAATTAAAACTGAAAGTTTGAGATAACATGAATTTAGATGAGATACTATTTTGTTTAAAACCAATTCTACTGAAATATGTGAATAAGACTTGAATTTATTTACATTAAAATAAAGCGCATGACATACATATGGAGTCACTGGCTGAAGGCACTCATGAACTTCAGCTTGAACTGCAGCCTCAAAAATTTGCTGTTTCTGCTGAAATCTCTCCAGTCTCAGTCTTCCCTTCAATACTGAAATATCCTATGCTAAATAATGATTCTTTGTTCAAAATGATGGCAAAGAACACCAACCAAATGTATCTTTTAGAATGAAGAACTTAGGAACACCATGAAATTTGCCTGGTGATAGATATAGCAAAGAATGGTGGAAGAGTGTTCAAAGGAATCATAAGTCAAGACACTAATGAAGACACACTTGGAAAAGGAAAAAGTTTTTCATGCCAGGGCTAAATCAACGGTTTTAATTAAAATGGCATTTGTAATTCTACAGATTAAATCATCTTGTCTCTGTCACTGTAATATTGACGGAAGGCTACCACACAATATTATGGGAAGGCTACCACACAACACTACGACCTGCCTCAGTTCTACAATGTAGTAAGTTTCTTGCAACTAACAGTTACTGAATTCCGTTATATAAGTTCTTTCTTTTTTAAAAAAAAACCAACAAAAAAAAAACCTCAAAAAATTTACTTGAAATATAGTTCTTTTTTAATTTTGTTTTGTTTGTTGTTGTTTTGGGGTTTTTTTTAATTACCACATCATGCCAAACATTACATTAAAGAAAAAATATTAAAAGACCTGTGCCATCAGTTGCTCTTTCTTTGCTAAAAATGCTATAACATGATTGATGGACTATTACATTAATTTCTTATATTTTGTTCTCATATTCACTAAAATGGAAGCATTTTCCTCTTTTTTAAAAACAAACATTTTAGCAAGGTTTTTATTAGAATGATTCTGAGGCAAGGACCCTATTTATAAATTCTGAAAAGCTTCTTTCTGAATAAATTTCTGTCTGAAATTTTGAGGAATCTGAAGGAATTCTGAGAAATCTGACAGTACACTTCTCATCTCACCATCTCATTTCAAAGTAATCATTTGAGAAAATATACAACCTGTTTCAGCATTCCTGGGTTCAAACAGATGTACATTCTCCATTACTGTAATAAACTTTTGGTTCATTTTCTAGGTATGTGCTGCATGCTAGTGAAATTAAACGTGACACGCTACTTTGAAAATTGTTTATTTCTAAATGAGCTATTGCAAAATAAAAAAAACCAAGAGAATACAATTGTGCAATAGTATTTGAAAGCTCTTACAAATTGTTGGATGTACATCATGCTTCACCCACTGCAAAACTTGGCCACAGAAATGGAAACCATGAGCAAAACATTAAGAAAAACCTGGAAACTGCTGATTATCAGTTTGCCACTGTCTTCAGATTTAATGCAGTACTTGGCTCAAAAAGTTCTTTAAAAATCCCCAATATAAGTGAAAATATTTACAAAACAGAATGTCTCTTACTTAATGCCTATTGAGCAATAGTCTTTTAAAACTCCACAGACACTTGTAAATCTGTCAAAAGAATCACTGCCCATAAACAAACTTTCACGTAAAGAGCATTTCACTGTCAATCAGACAGGATTTGGAATTTTTTAAGCACCCTTTTAAAAGTAAATGCAAACCCAGAAATAGGTTAATGTTGATAACAGTAAATTACTAGCTATTTCCTCACCAGAAGCCACCAGCAGCATTTACAGGAATCATCCTGACAGTGAAACCAAGTATCAACACCATGAATTCCTATAAACCTGTCACTGACACTATGCCCCATGAGTTATGTCATTGTGAAAGCTGCTAAACCACCCATATCCTCTTGTCTGTTCAGAGTCTGGCAGGTTATACTGCCAAGCTTGCTATTTTATTTTCTTGTTATAATGAAGGCCTACCTTTGACAGGAGGGTTACTATTTGATAATTCTTTTTTAGAACCCTTACCTCTTCTGTTTCAAATGAGATTTGAAACCATACTGCAAACAAATTCAGTGTAGCACTAGATAATCTCAAGTTTCTGTATCAGAGGATCCATGATTTTTTAGTGCGCAGAAGCCTGTTACACTGCTTGGGCCTATTTACCCAAATAAGAATCTAATAAACTTCAGATAAAATGTATAAATCTAAATTATTCAGCAAAAGCTATATAACTTCCTCATGTTTTAGTTTGGATTTGCTTAATTAAAGCAAATTTAATGTTTTAAATATTAAAATTTTCTAACTTGCAAACAACTTTGAAAGTTATACCAAAAGTTACTGGAGATGCTTGTTTACTTGTTGGATGCTGTTGCACAATTTGGTTATATTCTCTTGTTATTACACGCAATATAGATACATATTTACTGCAGGTACACACAAAGTAATGTTAGCTTTATTATAATCCATTATATCTGTGGCATCTATAGCTCTTGTGCTTATTTATAACTTTGTAAGGGTTTCAGATAGAATTTTAAATAAATGTGGATAAGAAGGGAAGATATTTATAGCGATTCCTTTTGACAACTTCTAATCGCTGCAAGTGGTTATGGCGCTACTGACCCAGGAAAGTTTCAGAGACAGCATTTTGCTCATATTTTTCGACACACACTGATAATACACGTCTCGATGGCAAAACACAAAGTTTCGAGCATTAACACTCTAGTCAGAGCTGGACTGACTAATACAGAAGACTTTTGTCATGGTTTAAGCTTAGTCGTAAATTAGAAAAGCATGTAGCCTGCTTGTTCCCCGACCCACAACCTGTCCTCCTCCCCCACACACTCCTGGAGGGATGGGGAGGAGAATCGAAAGAATGTAACACCCACGGGTTGAGATAAGAACAGTCCAGCAACTAAGGTATAACACAAACCACTGCTGCTACCACCAATAATAACAATGATAAGGGAAATAACAAGGG
>WYDI02024673.1:0-16512 GCA_009867235.2 Psittacus erithacus | reverse complement strand
GGCAAGACCCAAACATACAGACCCCCACACATCATTTAGATCTGTCAGGAGCGTAGAAATGTGTGTTAGCAGAACCCACTCAGAAATCAGACCATTTCCCTGCTGTCTGAACAGTACGAAAACCAAATATTTTGAAATTGAAGAATCTTGTCTGGCTAATTCAGAGGAAGACAAAAATTTTAAGTGTTAATAGTATTTTTTATCAGATAAACTAAGATTTTCACAGTGCTAGAAAAAAAATGACCTTTCAAACACACAAACACCTTATCACTTAGTATACTGAATAAGGGATCTGGTAGAAGAGAATTTCTGAACAATGGCTGAAACAGTTCATGAGCTGGAATTGTAGAGGCCGGAGAAGTGATCTCCTGTTTACCTCTGTACTGCTGGATCTCTGATTTTCTGTGCAAGACTGATCATAAAGTTTCACCTAATTAATTCTTTTACTAAGTTTATGCCTTTGGTTCTGCTAAAGCATCCTGCTTAGATTTAAAATCGTGTAAATTCATAAACTGCCTCCAATTTTAAAAAAAAATTAAACCCCTAATATTAGCAGGAACACTTCTCAAAGTGCTAATTAGCCTCACTACTACTAATTTGTATCCCACAGTCTGCATTAATGTACTTTCAATCTTGGATCATTGGCAGTAAATACATAAACGGCCACCTCAATTCCAACAGAAATCTGTCTTTCCTTTTACTGCATACCCCCTCAAACAGGAAAAGCTGATGAGGCTCATAAATATGAAGTCACTGTTCCTCCCAATGCTGGTATTGTACACTCTTCAAATTACATCATTCATTATCCAGCACACATATTGATACGGACAATATTCCTCCTGTTCACAGATGTACATTACCTGCTCCCAGATGTGTACTACCTAGTTATGTAACTAAAGCTTAACACACACATACACAGACACACACACACATTTATTTATTTTTATATAAAGGCACACACAAAAGTGCACAGAAAATCATCACTGTGGTATTTCCAACATCCATTTTAGAGTCTTAACATTTGCAGAATGATTTTTAACATGAAACTTGCAAGGATTCTTTAGACAAAGAAAAAATATAAAAGAAAAAAATTAACAGCGTGCCATTGTTTTAACCAACAGAAAGCTTTCTCCTTTGCTTTTGTGCACACATGTGGACATCTGCTTCCAGCGAATGAACTCTTCTAAAACATCATTGCTTTGCTCCTGTTATATTTCTGAATCTTATTAAAACCATTCCATACTGTTCCTTATTATCACAAACTAGAAAATCTCATAGAATTTTAAGAAATGATCCACTCACTTAGGAAGACTGGCACTTCATGCATTCGCTCATGAATGTTACTGATGGAACACTGTCAAAATGTTAAGTTTGATTGTAAAATATAATCCAATGCATATATACAAGCATGCTTTTTCAGGCCTCTGTTCTACCTTTGCTGAATTAAAACAAACTGCAATATATCTCATCTAGTGGTAAGAAAACTCTGAAGAGGAAAGTGCAATTTTGTCAGCCCTTGAAAACAAAGTAACTTCTGTACAAAGCTGTCCTTTGCTCTTTTCCTTATACCATTCTTCAGTGCCTCTAAATATATAATGAAAACGTTGGACAGTGCAAAAATACAGCGACACTCACCAGGTAAAAAGAACACGCTCCATTTATCCTAATGTCTAAAGAAATTACACATGCACCTATTTGACTTCTCATGTCATACCGCCAGGTTCAAATTACTATTTGCCTGCACTTAAAAAATTTTAAGGTTAATGCTGAAATTTAAAAGTATAATCAATATTAATAAAATTAAAGTGACAAGTTCCCAGAACGTATCATATAACTTCTCTGCTCCTGCTGGGAAAATTTTTCCAGGAACATTTATGTAATTTAGATGCCTAAACGCCACTGTGAAATTGACTTAAAATGTTTCATTTAAATTAGAATAAAGCTCCAATTATTTTAAAATATTCTAGAAAAGAGCTCTAATACTTTGTTGAATACTTGTCATGGTTTAAGCCCAGCTGGTAACTCAGAACCATACAGGCTGCTCGCTAACTTCCCCTCCTTCTTCATCCCCCTGCTCCCAGAGGGATGGGGAGGAGAATTGAAAAAATATAAGTCCCATGGGTTGAGATAAGAATAGTCCAGTAACTAAGGTATAACACAAACCACTGCTGCTACCACCAGTAGTAATAATAATAATAATAATAATAATGATAAAGGTGTCGTGGTTTAAGCCTTGCCATGCAGCCCACTCTCTCACTCCCCCCGCTTGCTCCCTCAGGTCCCGGAGGGATGGGGAGGAGAATAAAGAAGAATAAAACTCTCACAGGTTGAGATAAGAACAGTCTAGTAACTAAGGTATAACACAAACAACTGCTGCTACCACCAATAATAATAATGATAAGGGAAATAACAAGAGAAGAGAATACAGTCGCTCACCACTGATTGGTACCCAGCCCCACCCCAGCAGAGAGCTAGCTCCTCCGGGTAACTGCCCATTACATCCTGAGCATGACATGCTGTGGTATGGAATACCTCTTTGGCTAGTTTGGGTCAGGTGTCCTGTTTCTGCTTCCTCCCGGCTTCCCCTCCTCCCTGGCAGAGCATGAGGCTCAAAAAGTCCTTGGTCAGTCTAAACATTCTAAGCAGCAGCTAAAAACATTGGCGTTATCAGCCCTGTTCCCAGGCCGAAAGTCAAAAACACAACACTGCACCAGCTACAAAGAAGGAGAAAAATGACTGCTACTGCTGATCCCAGGACAAAGGGAAATAACAAGGAGAGAGAACATAATTGCTCAACACCCAGTGACCGATACCCAGCCCCCTTCTGGGTAAATTCCCCCAGTTTGTATAATAGTGTATATACAGTTTTATACAGTTTATACAGATTATACAGTTTTACAAGATGGAGTTGACATAAGCTTAAGTTTTGATGAAGTTATACTACTAAAATATGGAAAAGTTGAGGGTAACATATGCAAAATACAGATCTGTCAACTGGTTAAGAGGTTTGAAACCATGTCTCCTGGAGTACTGATATCAAACTGATTATTATAGGTTGCAGATCTATGAATTTTAGAATAAATTATTTCCTTTTGGTCATGTTTGTGCGTGTGTGTAAACACCTACATATATATTCACACACACTCAGTTAAGCTAGTAAATATTTCCGACGCATATACAGTACTGAAAAAGTATTAGTATGAAAATGGCGACTAATATCTCTACTGGTGGCCATGAAAAAAGGTAAAAGCAAAAGGTATGTGGATATTCAGTGGGATCAAAATGTTACAATCTCGTAAGAAATTGAATTAATTATGAGAAGTAAAAGTATGACTCTCCAAAGCATTCAGAGTGGACCTATGTTGGTTTCCATTTTTAAATCAGTATCTTTGCTCTTTTAGTTATCATATTATTAAGATCAGGAATACAAAAAAAGTTATAATGAACATCACAGTACATCACAGAATCATAAAGTCAAACAACCTAATATTGCTTTCTTTTAACTAATGAAACAGCATTCTAAAATTTTATGAACTGTATTGCAAAGAAGAGCAGTAAGTATGACAGATGGACTCAACCTACAGTGTAATTGATTTTGAATAATTAAGATTGTTCAACTTTGGACAGAGATGAATAAAAAGTTCATGATAAAACTTATACAAGTCTACCATACTGTCGTGGTTTAAGAAGAGACTGAGACATTCTTTCTAAAAATCTTCTTACAATTACACATTTCAAAAATTCTGTTCTTATTCCAGAAGAATACCAATCAAGTTGCATTGGCCAGACTAGAAGGGAAGTCATGTTTGGTCATAGGGAAAGGAAAAAGTGGAAAACATTGTCCTAGACAACGAACAGGATATTTTACAGTTTTAAAATATTGATAAAAAGCAAACCCTTTTTTTTTCCCATAAAGATTAACTAGAAAGCTAAAACCTGCTGAATCAATAAATGTATCTGCTTATTCTACTACGTAATATTTGAAAACCTTGGACATACACTGACTATACAGACCAAGAGTGAAAACCTGAGCTTACAGAAAACATTTCTTTTTCCTGTGACCTTAAAGTGGAACCAGATTTCACTCTAAAATTTTCATCTCACTATTTCATATTGCATTCTTTTGCACTTCTTTTCCCTTAAAACTCTATATCAAATGCATATTTTTGTTTATAATTCTTTTTAACTTAAAAATTTTCATTATTACAAAGTTTGTTCTGGAATACATGTTAAAAACCTCTTGGATAAAGGTTTTCCAAAAATTTGATTGAATTTTTGAGCCAAACTTTAATCCCTTTAGATTAAAGTTAGTCTGTCCCTTTAAACTCTAATCTGAAAGACTTCAAAATAGCAAACTGTATGGAACTCAGTCTGTTTATCTGAAAAGGATGAAAGGGTTTGTGCTTCATCTAGATTTCAACTTTTGGTTCCACAGTGTCTAGGTATTTCAAAACAGAGGTTTACACCATTAAGACATGCCACTCATGATAACTCAATCTTTCCTATGCTAATATCCATGGTAGAAAGATAAATGAATGCCTTGATAAGCTAGAAAAAAATATTTTTAAATACTAAATGACAACTATTACAAAAAGTGTCTATCAAAATTGCCACTTCAGGCACAAGAGGTGATATTTATCTTTTTAAAAAAATTATTCAGGCAAAAAAAGTGACCTCACTAACAGGAACTTTATTTTGTTCCCTAATGGCACACAAGAAAAACCCTCTTTCATTTATTACCCTTGTCTCATCCCACTTAAGCAACAAGGTAATCTGTTTAAGACAACCTTACTCAACCAAACTGTGAAATAAATCCAATGTACTCTATAACACAGGCAGTCGCAGCTAATATTGTTCAAATTATTTACATCTGAAGGGCCGCGCCTGTCTGGATAGCTGGGCCTGACGCTTCTCTGGACTTGGTTTCTGCAATTCACATCTGTTTCAGTTTTAGACTTTCACTGGTATTCTGCCAGCAGCCACAACTTTTTAATGGCTACAATAAACTACAGAGACTCATCAAATCTTTGTTGTACGTGTTAAAATTATAACCTCTCCAATTAAAATTTTGATTTAAAAACAAACTGCAGCATCATCTGAAGAAAAAAATTTGAAAGGCAATGTTTGAAAGAGATACATTTTTATATGAGTGATTGTTTCTTTGTTTAAATACAAGAGAAACTAATCACAGGCATGCTTGTTAGAATTCTGCGGCATATTTCTGAGTGATAAAATACCAATCTCTCCACAACCTTTTTTGTTTCAAATCTTTGCTGTCATTAACTTTATATGTTAATTAGTTTGGCTGGGTTTCCAGTACATCTTTACAAAGAAGAATAATGAAAACAGCATTAACGTAACTTTTCTAGATTTTCTATAAATATCTAAGAAAATTTGGTTTAGGAATTAGAAATCAGTGATTACAAGAAAGCTGCAGTTTTTATTTTATGAGTTAAAGTATTTAGCTTTTCCTACTTGCTGTCTGTGTCTTTGCAGTGTAGAACAAGTATGTGAATGTCACAGCCTCAGTGCAGATCTTGCAAGACTAAGATACATGACAGCAAAACTACATTCTGAAAAAGTGCAAGATCAAACACAGATCATGTTTCTGCACAAACTAGCCCAAAAGGGGGCAGGCCAAGAGGTTTACAGGGCCAAGCGATGAGAGGAGATAGAGCACTTACTTATGCCTAGGTTGAACAAACAACAACTGATACTTCCCTACCACTGTTAACCTCTGAAATTATCCTAAAGATGGCAGTGACCTAATCCAGTAATTTCTAACTGTAAGGATAAATTACTTTGTAGTGGTTTTTACTGCCTTATATTGAAAAGAATTAAAAAGAATCTTGTTAAACTCTGATTCTAAAAGTACACTTCATTTTGATGCAGAGATTTAAACATAAATGGAGAAGTTTTTACAGGCTTTCATGCAGATTCTCTCACTATACTCCATTTTCCACACAAAACTGCTTCAGTATAAGTACCAACTTTTCCAAGAAAGACAGGCACAAAATATTCAGTCATCATTTGCTGGATTTTAGAAAGTCACATGAAGCACAAAATAAAAATAAAACTGCTTGGAATACTTAGACAGCAACCCTTCCTACTTTATTTCTACTCAGTACCTTGATTGATAGATGAGTTGGGTTTCTGAGCCCCTCTTTATAATAAACATTTTAAAATGTTTATTTTATGTCTCAGGGTGAAAATATTTTGAACTGGAGCTTTCCATTTCCCTTTGCTGTGCCTTGGCAAGCTGTGTTTTATTTCTACATTAACAGTATTCAACTCTTTTTTGTAGCTGTTAAAATTGTTGTTATACAAGTACTGAAGAAAGTATTTATATTATGGAACTAACAGATATCTACATTTAAACACACAGCTCTGGAGAAGACAGAGGAAAATTCACATATAACTAAAGAAAATTTCAGAAAGATTTCTTTAGGGGCCTTTTGACTGCAAAAGGGAAAATTGCTATTCAGTATCTTTACTTACATTTTTATTAAGTTGTGTTTGATTTTTTTTCTAACTTATGTGAGTAATTTGTGCCACAGTGTAAAAACTCTAAATGAATCAACCCTATAAACCTAATTAGCAATAAGAAAACCTCATAAAGGTCACATTTTAAATGGCACTTTGTTGTTACCAGAAAAAATGTGAAAGTTTCCAGTTACCTTCTAGATCTCTCTTCAGTTTCCTTAAATCTTTTATTAGGTCTTCAAATTTAACTTGGGAGGCCTGGAAAAAATCCTGGGGTTCTGGCAAAGGAAAAATACTCTTGTCTGTTCCTGCTTCCTAAACAAACAAACAAACAAAAATGCCACTATGAAAATTGAATGCATTTGGAGTGAAATAAATTACAGTTTTTTAAAGCATCATCTACAAAACCCTATCATAAAACTGCAAAATAAAATATTTAAAGTAATTAATGCTAAAACAACATAACATTCAAGATGAAATCCTGACCATTCTGAGTGTTGAAAATTCCTTTTTGATGTTGTAAAGCAAACTTTACTCAATTTAAACTACGAAACAACACTGAGCTCACAATTCACAACAATGAATTTCTGTTCATTGTATGTCAATAGAGGTTTAGATAAAGGATTAGAAGTCTCTTAAAAACAGATAACATGAATGCTTATTTTAATGCAACAAGTGATCTTATGCCAAAAGTCTGTGGTTTCATTCTCTCACGATTCATTAAATATACACACATTTTATAAGCACAAATGGAAAACAATATTTATATATGGCCTAAAGTATTTTATGCATTTAAAAATATACAGTTGAAGGTTTATGCAGCTAAATAAATTCCATGCTTTAATGTCTGTATGGAATTCATAAGTATATACCTTATTTTTAGCACAGTAAGGAAAACAAATCAGAAGTAAAATAAAACAAAATAAAAAACCTTACAAGGTTCAAAGCAATACCTCCAGTGGAAATTTAACAAGTATATAGATGATATTAATATAACATTGCTGTGTATAAACATATGCTAGTGAGTTTAAATACTACCTGTGCATGGATTTCATGTAATAAATGTAATAAATGTCATAAATAAATTCTCATAGGTTGGAAAGCTAATTGCTTTGTGAACATGGAAAAAATAATTTTATTATTATAAAGATATAGACTTTTTTGGGAAAAAAAATAGAACTGATGACATTTACACAGTGTCCATTTCCTCCCAAGGAAGATAAACTGCTTTGTTTTAAAAAAAATCCCTGAAGTAAAACTACATTGTAGTAGAAAGTTTGCAAAAAATATTAAATATTTAAATCAATGAATTAGAGACATTAGCTTCAGCATACATATGTCAATACCCTAAAAACTAAGAGCATTAAATGTTAGACAAAGTTGCTTTTGTTATGAGGCTTTTTACGAGGCAGTTACTTCAGTTAAAGTAATGACACTTTATTTCCCTGCTCCAAAGGGGAAAAAAAAAAAAACAACAGAAAAAAGGAGAAAGAAAACAAGTACAGATCTACATATCTGCTAGCTTGCTAGTTTTTTATTTCCTCTATAGCTCAGCTACAGGAGTTCTTCCACAGGGTTCTGACATACAGACCCTCCAGCATTAAAAATCGTACACTCACAGAATGGTTTGGGTTGGAATGGGACCTTTAAAGATCATCTAAGCCCATCCCCCTGCAACGGGCAGTCTTCACAAAAAAAAAAATTATTTGTATTTGACTAGATACAGGGCTGTTAAAAATTACACTAGTCTTAGATTCAAAGATTAGATAAAGGTTCAAAAATAAGCAATCACATACTTAATAGTGACAACAGTTCAAATTTTCCCCTTAAAAACTTTGGCTGCTGCTGATATCTATTAAAAAGCCTCAAAAATATAACTCACTCAAAGCAGCAGCCACACCTCTTCCTATATTTTCAATCCCTAACTTCATCCCCATCAGCTAACTCATCTATCTTAGAATACCAACCTGTCCAAGTGTTCTGTCATGAGAAGAGAAATCATGCTTCTGTCTTCCATTATTACCCCATCAGAACAAGATTTACAACTTTACAGTAACCAGGATGTAAGAAGACAGGACTGCAGTGACTGCCTGCCCAGTCTGCTGCAGTCACAGTCAACTGCCTGCAATGGTAGCCAGTTCAACCATTACTGTAAAATTTTCCAAAGCCTTATCATAAAACCTGTAGCAAATTTCAGACCTACTGAGGTCCACATCCATTATATGAAAGCAAAAGAAATGGATTTTATTTTTCTGTCAGTGCTTCTATGTTCAGATTTTTAAAAAGCTAATGTAAACCCTTTTACAGTATATTAAAGAAACCTAATTTTGGAGAGAATGATACAGTAAATGAATCTCTTACCTTATCACAATGGCGTAGGTAATATATGACGACATAATCCACAAGATTAATACCATTATCCTAGGAAAAAAAAAATGTATTATTAAAAATGCATGCTATTAACACAGCTCAAATAAGTGAAAATTTCTCAATTTGGAAATAAATATATTACTATTATTATTTTATATTGCCATGAGAAATAGGACTTACAATATCATCAGCCCTAGCATTACTGACCAAAAAAAAAAATCAATCAATCTTTCATAACATGGGATTAATTGTACCAGCACAGGAGCTAGACTTCTTTTGGTTCTAAGAAAACACCCACTGGGAGAAGCTGTCCCCATATATTTTTTTAATAATACAAGGCATTACTGAATAATAATATTAACTTGATTAAAAATATTAATAATATTATTCTTTAATACAATATTAACTAGATATTACAGCCAGCTCAGATATATTCAGGTGAATTAATTTCTTGATTTCTCTAGTCTCAATTCATCTACAATGAGAATCTGAAAGAGGCATAAATATTTTTCTTATTTTACTCCAAATATAAAACCAGACATCATGTACCTAACAAGTATATTTCATGCCCTTCTGCCTTCTAAATATGAACTTTAATACTTTGTGGAATCGTGATATCCATGGTCCTGCATATAAAAAAACTGTACACAACATCATTTTATTTTGTTATGTCATTGGGTAAGCACAGGACAGATAGGAAAAGTGTAAAACTGCGACTTACATGTTACAGGGTACTGTTCAGAAATGTAAAAGAATCATAATATAGTGAATTATATCTGGAATGTCCTTGAAGTTTTTTTGGATGTATCTTCATATTGTATATTAGAAGATATCAGGACAAACATCTGTATGTGAACAATGTCTCACTTCCTATACAGAGGTGCCTTGCTTGTGTTAGAGTCTGCAGCACATTATATTTTTTAGTGTCATACAACAGCAAAATTCTTAACTAAGCAAGTCATCACTGTCATACAGACAAAGCCACTCTGCTTGCATAACAGTTTTGGAAGACATTGCTGCAGGTCATGCAACAAAAAGGAACTGAGATGAATCATGAAGTGGTAAATGCTCCATCCCTGGCAGCGTTCAAGGCCAGGCTGACAAGAACCTTGGGTGACATGGTCTAGGGTGAGGCGTCCCTGCCTGTAGCAGTGGGGGTGGAACTAGGTATCTCAAGGTCATTTCCAACCCTAACTATTCTATGATTCTATGAACACTTAATTGCCCTGTAGAGTGAAATACATCTGTTGCTAAACTATCAAACCTATTGCTTTGGTTTAAAGTATATTTGCGCAAGACAAAACACAAGAGATTTTGAAGTGGTGAGCTACACCATTTAAAAAACTATCCATATCAACTAACTTTCTAGGCTCATGTTACAACAAATGACTTTTATAGTAAGTAAGAGATATTTAACATTGACACTTCACCTTGGCTCCTGGAATTCAGCTTACCTAGATGCAATACTCTTGCTGGCAGCTCCCAAAAAAGGCAATAACGGAACACAGGAAGGATACTTCAGCATTCAACTATACAAGACCCTGCATTCTTCTTCCTTGCAATATGGTCTACCAATTAACACTGAGGTTTCATGTCTGCCTGTAGCAGTTGGCCCCTTTGAGTTTTTATGCATTTTGAAGACTAGTCTAAACAAAAAATGTATTTATTTCAGCTACCAGGGAATTGTAAATACTGTATTTTTATAGCTTGTTTTGCTAAGGAACAAATCTTATGCAATTATATTGTACATCTGTCACTCCTTTTCATAATTAATAATTTTGGAACACGCTGGCTAAATTCAGCCAAATTGGAAAGTCACAGAGATAATTAAATTCTTACAAGTTTATGGTTAGATACAAAAGCAAGACTAAAATTAGCACTTCTACTGAGAAAAACCAGCCCAAGCTCAGTAGTTACACATTTTTTGTTATGGCAGCTGGCCAACCAATGAATATCTGAGTACAAGGAAACTTGGCCTGGCTCTAGTTTAGCTGCACCTTGTACCAAGTCTTGTCCATGGAGCAGGACTGGAAGAAAAGTGGTCTGAATTAGAAGTAGAAACATAGAATCATAAAATAATTTAGGATAGAAAAGACCCTTAAGATTACCAAGTCCTAACTGTAAAACTAATGCTGCCAAATCCAGCACTAAACCATGTCCCTTAGTGCCGCCTCTTTTAAATACCTCCAGGGATGGTGACTCAGCCACTTCCCTGGGTAGCCTGTTCCAATGCTCTCCAATCCTTTCAATGAAGAATTTTCTTCCTAATATCCAATCTAAACCTCTTGTGCTACCACTTGCTACTTGGGAAAAAGAGTTTGACAGCCCCCTCACTTCAGCTCATGTTCAGATAGTTACAGAGTGCATGCTAAGGCCTCCCCTGAGCCTCCTTTTCTCCAACCTAAACAACCCCACTTCCCCCAGCTGCTCCTTGTAAAACTTCTCTAGACCCTTCACCAGTTTCATTGCTCTTTGGACATGCTCCAGCACCTCGTGTCTTTAGAAGACACAGGACTCATAGAACTTTCATTAATACAGTTACTAACTGAACAATTCATTAAATGTGTTTTTACACATTATTAATGTTTGCATTCCCAAATAAAATAAAAAGCTCCCTAGACATACTAGTTTCTGGACATTGCCTGTCACATGAACACATTCTTACATACATGAAACATAACTGAGAACAAAAGCTTAAAATCTACATTTCTTGTAATTCAAGAGAGCACTTCATTCCTGCTTCATGCATCCATGTAGTGTCTACGTATGCTCTGGGAAAGAATGACTTTAAGCAGTGTTTCCATTGCCTACGTCATTTAACACCTCCTCCTCTGTCCTACTGAAAGAAGGAACAAAGCAATCTCATCTCAAAAGGTTTCCAGTTTGTTTTAGACTAACTTGGATCCAAGCATGACTAATCAAAAATGTGCTAGCTCTCAATTCTTGACAAAATAATTTACTGCCATCTATGAGTATTTTTATCATGCATGCCATTCAGAATTCATGCCCTGCATCCATTTAACAGCTAATTAAAAAAAAAAAGACTGAAAATGTCTTGCTGGGTCTGACATGCCTCTTTGAAGAAGATTAGAATCCTGTATAGTATAAATTTATATGCCTTAAGTATAATTCCATAGTGTATATGTTACACTGATATTTTGCTTTTAAACCTGATTTTTAAAATATTTTTACTCACCTAGAGCTACCTTAAGTTAAGAGCAAGAAAAATGAATGGGCACATTTACTGGAGAAGACTTCAGCAGCCTGTGCTCTCTCACTTCTCTATATCCTACTGTAATTACATCCCTGCTAGTAAGAAAGACACACAGAGAAGCCCTCACATAAGAAAATTATCCTAGTAGTACTGAATAGGAGAAATTGCAGATTATGGAAATAAGCACATGTGCAAAAGAAAGTGAAAAGTTGGGAGAAAAAAAATCAAGAAAATGGTACAAAGTGCCTTGTTCATTCAAGCAAGAATGGTAAAAGTATGAAAATACTAACTTTTGACAGATGAAGGAACAAAAATATCACTTGAGAAAAAATATCTTTAATTAAAAATTAGTACTTACTCTGCTTTTGACATCCTTTAGTTTGGGGAGTATTTCCAATCCAAATCCATCTGCTTGACCTCGGGTCCTATTCCCGCCATTCATATAATTTCCAAAAGCCAGAATCAAACCTAAAATTTCCTTTACACTTGTCATGTTCAGCAAAGCCTGGAAAAAGGATACTAGTCCGTAACTTTTATTGGCACAAAAAAGTTTTTTTTAATTTTATTTTTGCTAGAAGTTTTGTTTCTTATGTGTTTTTATTCCACTAGGGAAAGGAAGCTAAAACTGGAACAAGAATCAAACATTTAAGAGGAACATTTATTAGACTGTACCTGCATAAGACACCATGTTAAACTTAATCCATATGAAGCAAATTATATGGTATCATACACTACGCACATTCATTGAAGATTACTAAGCATTCTTAGTAGCCTTTAAAAGTCTTACTGATGAGGTGGTTTATCATGAGTTTGCATGATGCACAGTCAAATGGAGATGTGCTATTTTTGCTGCCACTAGGTCAGACTCAAGACTGTCATAGTCAGACTGCTTCCCACTGGCCCTGGTGCTCTGGAAATTCACATGTCTGGATCCACACTTAATACAGACATACCAGGGGTAAGGACTAAATTACTGCACCTCAAAATGGAAAAGAAACACAGTGGAGAACTAATAAATTATTTCACTTCACATATAAAGACATCTATCTTTTCTATCGAGAACTTGAGGCCACTGGCCTAATTCTTAAATATACAGCCTTACAGTACACCTTATACTACACACTGGATCAATTAGTTGTAGCGTGAGCTCCTCACAAGTAAACTGAGAGCAATTCCACTTTCCCTACCTCATACAAAACTGAATCCTTATTTATGTCTCCTTTAGGAAGAAAACACTAAGTAACTATTTTCATTAGAATATGCAAAGAAATTCAAAGAGGCAGAACATGGGCACTTTGTGAAGGCAAACAGCAAAAGCTATCTCCAAATTTGGAGGGAAAAAAAAAAAATTATGAGGATGCCACACTTTAGGTCACTATTGAAGTCCTCTTTGAACTCCTAACTCATTCTACTTTTCATGGTTTATTAGTTAGAATTTAAAAATCTCATCTTTAACCATTCATAGTATAGAAATCTCAGGTAAAGCTCTGTCAGTTACTAAAAAAATCTACTATATTAGGGCTAACAGAAACGTACAGAAACCAAAGGAATTTAATAAGCTTATGAACATGATAGACATCCATTGTGGATGGCATCAACAGTGATGTGCAAAATAAAGTAAGCTTACAAGGCCCTGTACTAAGCTAGTCTTACATTTAATTTCTATTTTATGGAGATTATCTGTTACTCCACTTAATGTGCAAAGTAATAAAAATCCTCCACTGAAATAGAAATCAATTTTCCTATGTAGACCATAAGCTATCACACACAACTCATCTTCCTTCTTTCCTCTTCCTTTTGCTCTTATAGGCAGCTAAGAAATTTAATATATTTTTATTTTCCTGAATAGCCAACAATCAGGCTTAAGGTTCATCACTTATTGTAAAAAAGAAGCATATTTCTGTTTTTATTTTGCTTTCATTAGGACTTACCTTGGAAACACGAGTTATGATATCAACTTTCCGGCGCACTGATGTAATCCCTTCAGAAAAAACTGACTGGAAGATAATACATTGAGCTCGTTCTGTGAAGTTGGGGATCTGAGATAACTCATACAAAAATCTGTAGGAAAAACAAAAGTATAAATGAATCTTTATATTTCTTTTCTATGGTACAATAATGGATCAATGTAGTATAATGAAATATACATGCAATTTTTCCTACTTCAAATTAAATGTGACAGAATTTATGACTTACATTCTTTATGCTCGAAGTGTTAAGAAATCCTATTAATATCAAGAAAAAGGCAAGATATTGATCATTATCACACGAATACATTAACCCACTATCACAGCTGCATAATAATAAATAGAAGAAACATAAACCTAGATCATAGGTTAAAAAGAAAAAAAAAAAAAGGGAAAAGAAAAGAACTAGAGAAACACTATCTATTTAATGTTTTCACTCGTGTTTTTTGTTTCTCTTAAAAATTTGCCCAGCAATATGGAACTCAATATATTCCTACAACATTATTTCATAATATAAAATGTCTGCCAAGAAATTTCTTGTGATGCTCAGCCTCAATTTTCTTTTACTAATTTGCACCACACTTCCAATTATATAGCGGCACATTTTATAGTAATGTACCTAGCTGTATATTTAGCTCTAAAATACTTGCAGATTATACCTCTTTTCAGACCCTGTTCAGCATAGTTACTAACTCTTTATTTGTTCTTTATCTGTCCTCATGTATGCACTTTCCTTGTGAGTCTACTCCAGCCTTCTTCCTTTAACTTTTTGGCAAATAAAAACAAATAGAAGCATCTTCAACAACTGTAGTTCGGATATGACAAAATGAAAGCATCCCAAAGGCATGAGTAATTCCACACTTTTCTTCAGTTTAAAATGTAAGAGCTTAGCTAAATAATAAAAGAAGCTTTAGCATTTCTTATAATAACAGAGTTTGCAGGATTTGCTCTGTGGGTTTTGAGTCTAAGATTTCAGAGATACATATGCTTTCTTGAAATCCAGAAACAAGCTGTCTTTTGTTCCAGTATCACTTTAGAACATTCTTCTAATCTCAGGTCTACAGATAACCCTAGATACCCCTTAACACAATGCCATATAGATCTATGTCACGGGAAATTATGGAAACCATTATTAGCTTGCTCTTTTAATGAATTTATTTTAATTATTTAAACCAAAACATCTGATTTTGCCAAATTATTTCTTTTCAAAATAGATAATATCACTAGCTTCAAACCCGCTTCATAAATTTCCCATGCATACAATGCTTTGTTGAATACGTAATGGCTGTCTAAATTACCAGCAAAATCCACTTGTGGCTGGTGTAAAATACAACATTTTAATTGGAATATACATATTTTTTCCCTTCTTTTTCTTTCTTCCCTGATGTAAAAATCTATTGTGAGAGAAGGACTGGGGAGGCCCAGCTTGGCTATTACAATTTAGCAGTTGGGAAAAAAAGAAATGCCAAGCTGGTATTAATAAAAGTGCTTCCTATTGGGAATGAATGGTATTGCCAGGAAAAAAAAAAAAAAAAAAAAAGAGGATACTTTGCACTTTGTGTGAGAAAAACAAAAGAAAGAAAAACCCAAACTGTTTCACTGAAGTTCTAATATACATACATTTTAAAAGTTTAAATCAAAAAAGCCAAATGACACACATTCTTCCCTTCCTTTGAAAAGGCAACTATTTTCTACATGGTGGTCACTGGAATACAACATAATTGTGCCAAGAGTTAAAAGACCATCAGCATAAAAAGAAAATATCTCCAGATTTTGGAATTCAAAGTATTCAGTGTAAATATCTAGATAGAACACTTAAAACTGAAATCCATCAAAAAAGTAAACTTAGTGATTACAAATGTAGTTATGAAACACAAAATCATGGCGTGAATCTGTAGTTATAGAATCACAGAATTAAAGAATAGTTAGGGTTGGAAAGGACCTTAAGATCATCTAGTTCCAAACCTCCTGCCATGGGCAGGGACATTTCATGCTAAACCATGTCACCTCAAGGCTCTGTTTAATCTGGCCTTGAACATCGCCAGGGATGGAGCATTCACAACTTCCCTGGGCAACCCATTCCAGTGCCTCACCGCCCTTATAGTAAAGAACTTCCTCCTAATATCCAATCTAAACTTCTCCTGTTTAAGACTGAACCCGTTACTCCTTGTCCTATCACTGCAGTCCCTACTGAAGAGTCCCTCCCCAGCATCCTTATATGCCCCCTTCAGATACTGGAAGGCTGCTATGAGGTCACCACACAGCCATGCACCACTCCAGGCTGAACAGCCACAACTTTCTCAGCCTGTCTTCATATGGGAGGTGCTCCAGTCCCCTGATCATCCTCGTGGCCCTCCTCTGGACTTGGGAGGACAGCAGGGAAATGGTCTGATTTCTGAGCGGGTTCTGCTAACACACATTTCTACGCTCCTGACAGATCTAAATGATGTGTGGGGGTCTGTATGTTTGGGTCTTGCC
>WYDI02024672.1:0-39963 GCA_009867235.2 Psittacus erithacus | reverse complement strand
TGGAAGGCTGCTATGAGGTCTCCACGCAGCTTCTCTTCTCCAGGCTGAACAGCCCCAGCTTTCTCAGCCTGTCTTCACATGGGAGGTGCTCCAGCTGCCTGATCATCCTCGAGGCCTCCTCTGGTCTTGCTCCAACAGTTCCATGTCCGTTTTGTGTTGAGGACACCAGAACTGTACACAATACTCCAAGTAGGGTCTCACAAGAGCATAACGCAGGCAGAATCTCATGAAGAGCTCAGCAGAGCTGTTTTCAACTGTCTTCATCTCTCTGCAAGCTGAGTTAAGAAGAGAGTCTAAATGATGGATATTCCTACAGAAGCTGTATTCCTAAGGTCTTGTTTTTTGCTTCTAGGTTGTCAGGATTCCTGATTTACACACACTTTTGAAGACTTGTGGCCTCACTGAGCATCCTTCAAGTCTCATTATTAAGTCCTTTTACCACCGCCATAAAGCAATGCTGAATCATGCACTTCTACTCTTACACAGGGCCAAGAAGTGTTTCCGCTCCTGCTGACTGTGAATACCTCAGCAGGCCAGCCTTGACAAGACAGCTCTGTGTCTGCTGGAGCAATGGCAGTGCCAGTTTTCTTAAAGACATAGAATGGATCTTAACATTATAAGGTAGAACAGAACATCTTGGGACCAGATCCCGTGCAGCCCCTGCCTTGAAGTCTATAGGCAGAGTTACACAATTTCTGATGAGATTGTCTCCCGCCTCGAATGTGCACGTGGACATGAAGAAGAGAAAGTGCTCATAGTTGCCATTCTCAGTTGCTCCTTGCAGCTAGCTACCCGCTATTCTCCCACAACTCTTTGGCAAAGCCTAAGCAAAATTGGTTTGCCTTGCAGCTGTGCTGGAGCTACCACTTGAATAGCCCTGATTTAGGGTCTGACTAGCTAACTCCGGCCCCTAACTCACAAAATATTTCTCTTCTAGTGACTCAAAGGGGAGAATTCTTCAAATCTTGTTTAAAGCATTCTCACCTCCTTCATTCCTTCTGCTACGAAGACCAGGTCACTTAAATCCTGTGGTGCGTTAGTTACCAGATCTGGCAAAAATCCCTACCATTTTGGTGGAGAATGGAGTCAGCTAAGGTATTATTTTCTCCCTTCAGAGGCATGCTGGGTTCTAGGTCACTGGTTTGTTTTATTTTCTATTCAACTGTTACTTTTTCCATCCTGTTCTTCTTAAACAGAGCATATTTACTAAGTTAGGTGCTTTCAGAGTTTTTTTCAAAATGGACACTCTTAAAGGTTTTCTAATGGAAAGCCAGACAATGCAACAAATTTCAAGTTTTTTCTCAGTATCTATGCCTTTCACTGTCAAATAGTATATGCCATACCTGGAAAATAGTATATGACTCACCACCAGCTTATGTTAGAAAAATAAAATGGGTTTAGAGAATTCAGAATTAGTGCTCATATTTTTGAGGAAAGGCACTGAAAGCAGCATTTCCAAGTATCCGACCCAAAGAAACAGGAGAGGGGCAATACTCTAGACAGATATTCCGCTGCTGAAGAAATTCTTGAACCTGGAGTAGTAAAGGGGAGAAATGGACTCCTTTGCTGAAAGGAGCAACTCCCAGGTTAAAGAATATGAGACAGAGTGAAAGTTTTATCTCCCTCTGCCAGGAGCATGAGGGAGTATCTCAGCTGTTCAAGGAGCTGCTCTGTTAAATGCTTTCATGGGCTCAACTTTAAATTTCACAAGCTGAGGTTCTTTCACCACAGATTTTCCTTGTCTCTCACTTCTGGAAAGCTTTACCTAACCAAATCATTCCTCTTTAAAATATTCTCTTACTACTTTGGCAACTCTAATACTTGTTGCCTTCTTAGAGAATTCTTTTCAGATTTGAATTTTTCTCTCTTTCAACAATTTGAAAACTGTTATTTCATCCTCTGTAGTGCCAACATAGTGCAGGTGGGAGGGTGGATTGTAGATAAAAGAGCTTTGTGTTGCTTTTGTGTCAAGCTGGGCTGTTACAGAGCTCAACAGTAGCCCTTACATTATGTAAGCAGCCCACAGATTGTTTCTACATTACACCAGTTCTCAAGGTACTGTCTCAGTTTGGTAGCGTAATCTTCAAGTGCCTGTAAAAGTGTCCTAAAATCAACCATGGCAAGGCCAGGAGATTCTTTGTGGTGACACAGCGCAGGATCACTATGGGATGAGTTTCTCCTCATCCTCTGGAATTCTCATAGCCTGTGCACAGTCTGTGGATGCACAGATGGTGCAGAGGAGGGATGAGAGGACAAACCTTAGTCAGGCAAACTACACTTGCTTCTCTCTCCTATCTCTGGAAAAAAAATCTTTATTTAAAAAAAAAGCTTCCTCTACTTTGAATTCCTGTTAGTTTGTCTATTCGGATAATAAAATAGCTTCCTATTCTTCAAATATTAAGTAGCAGATCACAGGGTTTATATCTGTGAATATGTCTGGCAAGTTTCTGTGAGATAAATGTCATCCCAGATGTACATGCTTTAAGCTGAGCCGCTGGACAGCAAAGTGTGTTCTACCAGTAAGGTCAGTCAGAAAGTAGAATAGGTTGCTTAATTTGGTAATTTAGGATCAAGTCTCTGTAGTCATTTGCCACAGCAGCTAGATTTATGAAAACACTGTGGCAAACTTAGAACAATATTATCCAATACAGATTCTCCGTGCTGTGTAAATGTTGCTTGTAATGATTTTTGTTCTGTCTATTTTGATTTCACTACTTGAGCTAAGCTGCATACAAAGGGGTCTTTTCTGTTTGGTAAAAATAGTTAGCATTGTCACAGAACAGTTGCTGATCATGCAGCAGGCAATACAAAATTCCCCCTTCCATTACATTGCTGCATGAATTACACTACATGGCTTAGACTTTGTTTTCACAAGGGGAAAGTATATCCACTTTGAATACAGAGTGGTAAAGCACATAGCAATGGCAAATATCTCACACATGCTAGAGTTTATCTGTGCTCATGAAGATATTTAAAGTAGAGAATAATTTCTGGTAGGAATGTGCTTATCTATAGAAGTATTCAGGGTCTGAGATGAAGGATAGTTGTGTATTTAAGGCCAACAGCATGGTACTTGGAAATGTGCAGTCTTAAAGATGTCTCCTGTGAGTGTCTCTGGCTAGTTGTTTTTATTTCATTGTCCCTCACTTCCTGTCCTTAGGGAGAACAGTATTTCCATTATCTACCTAGCCTAAGGCAAAGAATGCATTTGTTTCTGACACAAACAGGTTTTTTTTTAAGTCTCTATATTCTGCCATAATAATGATGAAAATTTTACACCTTTAAGGCGCTTTTCAGAGGATGTCCTCCAAGCTGTGTACTCAAACAGTAAAACCCTGCATTGTTAGAGTTGCCTTGAAATGCTTGGTTTGGTATGTATATGTGTGGGCTTCTTACTAAAAGCACTTACAGAGTCTTGGCAAGGTGCTTTGAGTGGCTGTCTATGAACTTCTGTCAAAGCTTTTATTTTCCCATATAAAGCAACAACAAAAGCAAAGAAATAAGACAATCATCTATATACTTTTTGCTGTGTCTAACTAGCTGTAGAATGAGAGCAGATCTCATCTTGCTCAAAATGAAGCCCAAATGTAGTCCTCAGAAGGTAAAGAATCTCTCCATTGAATGTCCTTGCCCCAAATCTCCTTTGGGAATAGGTTTTACTTTTAGAGTGCTCCAGCAAATGATGCAGAAAACTTTCCTATGAGTACTTTCTAGGTGTACTGCAATGTTTCCTGCCATGTTTTTAAATAGCTTGCTTTGTGTATTTCACCAACTGACAACACTTAGCAGTATTACTTGCAGAAATTAACTATAATCACTTTAGCCAATTATTTTTGTCAGTATACACAGTCTAAGCCATGTATATTTGTGCCTGTAGCATGTTTCTGTTTGCTAGAATGTTATGCTTCGTGAGCACCTTGACGGGAGCAGTTCTATGGAAGCAGGGCTACTCAGATGCTCACACTCAATTCTGGGGGGAGTCAAGACACTCTAGATGGTGTTGCAGCCTACCTATGCTCTCTTGTTCAGACAGGCTTTTATTTAGACACACAGCAATTCAAGCCTCAGTGCTCACTAGCTAAATCTTTACACATGCTGTTGTGGATGGTTCTTCAGGAATAACTCAGTCCTGCTTATTAAATCAGCACCTTTTCCACAATGTGTTTTTCCGTATTGGTAGGTGCAAGACACTGGTCTCACCCCTAGTAAAACAGTCAAACCCAAACCCTGAAAATAGTGTTTCACATTTCTCATGCTTCTCTGTGGTATCAAATCATTTTGCCCCACCCTTAAACCTAAGGACTGTTGAATGTGTGACTATGATGGTCCTTACCCAAAATCCTCCTGTTTTTCACTCTCTCAAACAATCTCAAGTTGCACCAGGGGAAGTTTAAATTGGATGTTAGGAAAAATTTCTTTCCTGAAATGTTTGTCAAGCCATTGGAACAGGCTGTCCAAGGAAGTGGTTGAGTCACCATCCTGGTGGTATTTAAGAGATGTGTAGACGTGGCACTTCGTGACATGGTTTAGTGGTGGATTTGGCAGTGTTAGATTTACAATTGGACTTGGTGATCTTAAAGGTCTTTTCCAACCTAAATGATTCTATGATTCTATGTCTTCTGACCCATGTCTCCATTTGGCTTTTTGGGTAACCTTCTTCTCATCAAGGTCTGTTTTCTTATCACCCACTCCCTGCAGCCCAGCAGAAGTCACACAAGAGAGCTCATGTTCACAGGCTCAGCTGCTGGCAGTCATGAAGAGCAAGTTCAGAAAGAAATCCTTATATACTCAGCAAGTCTGTGCTGGAGCACACTTTGTACTGAACTAATGTCTACTCAGGTTTTAGTTGCCAGCTATGATTTTGCAAAGGATGTGAATACATTTTCCTAAAGAATATTTAGAACAGCCAAAAACTGGAAAATTTTCATTCAGCTCACCAAAAGGGATACATCAAAGCCAAGAAGGACACCCTGCAAAACTCCCTCCACAGCAGGGAGGCCCTAGGTCTCTTGAAAAAAAAGTTTGCTCTTAATTTTATTTTATTTTTTTTTAACTTGAGCAAAATATTCTTTCCTGTCATATATAGAAGAAATCAAACTGTTTGAACCATATTCCTGGTGTTTCCTGCCCCTTCCTTCCCCACTAGAACAAGGAAAACTCTACCTGAGACTGGCAGTATGAATATTTTCTGCTCAAAAAAATCAGGATTTAATGATGGAAGCACCAGCACAATAGTACTGCTAGTACATAAGCAGTTTTGTGTATACAATTCACATACACTGACATATAGAGGATTTGATGGATAACAATGACAGTTCAACAACATAATTTATTTTAAATTATAAATACTGGGTTCCTTTGGTTCTTGACCCTTTAGGCTGCATTCATACCTCGTATCACCCAGCTGTTCTCTGCATTCTTGATGGCTAGGCCTTGGCATGATTTGAATGACAACTGAGATGATTATCTCATGATCTCCTGACTCCAGCAATCAAGATTTTAATAAAAATAGCAAACAAATCAGAACCGAGATTCAGCTATGGGAAACAGCAAACCAGCTCTTATTATTGTATTATACCAGTCCCATGGGCATGCAAGAGGAATGCAGGCTGTCAAGCAATAATTAGCTACAGGGTAGAGCTCCTGAGATTAGACCAATCTGTGGCATTGATAAAATTATTTGCAAATACTTGGAAAAGGATATTGATACTGTGATGCTGAGAGCATCTTCAGTGATTCTACAAGTTGCAAGTGATGCACTTTATGGTGCCAGTTCTGTTGCATTCCTGACATTTCTCACCCTTCCATCATGGGATGCTAAACACATCAAACACTGTTAATAGTCCAAAATTTTAAGGCTACATTGCGATTTGAATTTATAAAGGGATGACAAGGGTTCCAAGTAGCCTTTGAGGCAGAAACTGATTAAGATGTATTGAAAATGAGAAGAGGGGCTGAGAGGGAGGGGGTGAAGGTCTACGAAGAGCATGTGCATGTGCACCAAAATTATCTAGCCAGCAGGGTGGGGGTTTGGAGGCTGGAGATCATCCTGGTCTGCATGTAAACCTTTGGGGTGATAAAAGGAGATGCAGAGACATCTATTCTCCTGGGAGACTACTTCTGACACAAACTGCAAACATGAAAGCCCTGTTCAGAGGTCTGGCAGGACTACTGATGGCCTGACACATAGAGCACCATCGTTTTTCCTAGCGTCTGAGCCCTAACCTGTAACATGCCCTCTGTCAAGAGACAGGAAACATACACTGCGTATAGACCAAAGATGAAGTAGGGTGTGGTCATGGAGAACATGAAAGAGAACTGAGAAAGTCTAAAGGGAGAAACAGCAGTAGCACAGATTACATATGGGCACTTCCAGCCTACATGAAGTAGCCCTAAGAAGGTGACAAAGTTCTTGACAGTCAATATATTTATTAAAGTTTCATGTTCTGTTTACTGGCAAATGCCTAAAGCAATTCCTCTCCTCGTTACCCCTCTATGTGTAATAACAGCTAAGTAGGCAAAATTTTAACTGCCCCAAACAAAAGCTTTTCTGAAGTGAAGCTTGAAGTGAAGAATGCACATTGATAATTCAGGACAGATTATACTACAACAGCCACGTAACTACCCCTAAGTCAAGTGTCTCAGGGCTTAAAAATATACATGCATTATTCAGAATAGAAATTGAAGTTGGAATTTCATACAGTTCCACAATCCAAAATAACTTTGTGCATAGACATACATGTAATCTCAGAATTCAGATTTAAAAAATATATAAGTAACCTAAACATTTTACTCCATGAAAAGAAGCATAGAGTTGTGATGGGATGCTCAGCCCTGCTGTGTAATGATATTATCCAAAACTACTTTTATTAAAACTTACACAAAAATACATAAAATGTGAAAGAATACTGTACACCAATAAAAGATACCATATTGGGAGTGAAAAAAAAAATAGTTCTATAGAAAATATCAGCAATATTAAGAGTTTCTTCTGAAGATGGGGTTTTTTTGTCCTACTGGAAAACTGATCTCTCCATTTTTCAAACAGCCCTGACGTTAATGAGCCAGCATCTTGCTTGTAACCACAAAATTCCCTTCTACAAGTTACATTACTAAATAAACAAAGGCTCTTTTGGATGGAACCTCCTCTATGTTCATTAGAAAGGAATAGAGACCGAAAGCAGGCGACATAAGCCATACGTGTCTGATTGTAGTTTAATAATCATTTGTGCCAACTGTTCTGCTTGACTTTCTGAAATAATGTAATTAAATTGTTTCTGGTTTAAAATAGGGTACATCAAAAACAAAACAAAGGAAGCAGACATGGAGGGTATACAAGTCTGGTGGTATATCTTTTATGCAAATGGTTTACCAATGTGGTCTATGTAATACTTCCAACAGATTCTGAGGTGTGGAATGGAATCTGCTTTCCATAATCTTTTGCCTCTACTGGTAAACTGTTTGTCAGGGTATTTGTCATCTTTATTTTTCCAAGAAAAGGTATAACTGAAACTCGAGGACAACTGTGTCGTCTGAACTGCATCAGTAATTCACATTCATGGCCTTTATGTTCTAGAGCTCTGCTTGTATCAAAGCAAGAAATCAGTATGAGATGACTAGTGGAAGTAGGACACTTTCTTCTTAGTCTCAGGCAGCTAATACTTTGTTATACCCTGAATATCTTTTTATCCAGTTGTAGCTCACCTCTGCTTGAAAAACAGGATGGGGGAGAGAAGCTATTTCTGTTCAGGAGCAAGCTCACATTTGTGACAGGACAAACCTTCGTTATGCTTTCTGATTCCATACAGCATTTCAAAGAGAAAGTCAAGTATTTTACTAAAAAAGATATTTCCACCTTTGTTTAGAGCTACACTGCCCTCTGGTAGAAATACAGGCCTGACATCCTCACATTAGGATCACTAGCTTGTAAAACCAGCGTTCTTTCTTCCAAATGGGGAAGGGCTTGAGTTCTTCCTCCACCAGACAAGTTGCAAAATTAAAAAGGTGGCAGTGATCTTCACTCGCCTCATGTCAGGAGGCATCTGGTCCTTTTCCGCTGACAAAATGGAGTAGGAGGAACCCCTCTCAGCCAGTGAAGGGGAATTACTTTCCCCTTTGCATCTGCCACATTCCTTGCCAGGTATAGAGCAGAATTTTCGGAGGAGTAGAGCATCTGCAGCACCTGCTGGCTTGCTGCGGATGTGTGTCCAGATTCCTTGAAAATTATCTCTTAAATTAATGTTTTCTGTCACTGGCTACAAGGTCTTAAACATCCTGCTTTGTTACCAGAGCTCAAGGACAGTCTTGGGATGTTCCTGCACATTATTCAAAGGCTTCGGGAGTACTACACAAAGGTGTGAAGAGCTATGCCTACCTGCTCTTCAGCTACAACAGGTTCATATACAAGAAGTATAGCTCTGCTTTTACTGAAGGCTGAGAAGGGGCATGCACTATCTTACAAGATCACATTTCTACACTATAATCCAAATACCAAGCCTGCAGAGGGTAAAGCGATACCTGCCTTCTGGCCTCTTATATCTCTCTCTGTGTACATCTTCTCTATTCTGAGCCTACTTCATTGCTCTGCTCTTAAACATACAACTCTTCAATTCTTTGCCTTGTTACAACCTCCTATACTACACAGACCTCCTGTTTCCTGTGAGTTTTCAACCTGATATTGCCCTGACACCCCTATCCCAAATGTCTGAAGTAAGATTTTTATTCACAAAGCCTTAATCACGTTTCCCATTCTTCCTTGCAAAATACTTCTTTTCCCTCCTGCTATTACTGTCGTGTGACAGTCAAGCCTTTTACTGGTTACAACCATAGATCTCTTTTGAGAGACACTTTTTTTGAAAACACTGTCAAACTGCTTTATTGCTGCCACTTGCTGAGCAAATGTGACTTAATATGTTTCATCTTATTCCTAAACCAGGCTAAAGCTTTAAGTAAGCACCCTGGATCAGCAGTAGGGAAGGAAATATGTGATGGAGCTACTGCAGGGAGGACATTGGGATTCTTTGGGTTGGGCTGGTTGTAAGCCCTGCATCTCTGCCTGTTCATAAGCAGAAGAGGTGGTATATGTACAACTTTCAGATAACCTCCAATTTCAAAAGGTACAGTTACTGTTTTCAGCGAGTGGGTTGCCGTGGGAGACGCTGGCAAAAAGCATGCCAGAGCAACAGTCTGCCAATTTAATCTGACATCCTCCAAAGAGCTGCTTTGCTGAGCAATTAGAAGCACAGCTTTCTGATTCTCTGTCTCATGCCATGCTTATTTGCCTTCCAACACCAGAGCACATTTAATCTTGCAGATTTTCTGTGGGCTAAGTCTGGGATATTAAGAGCAAATGTCCTTTTTCTTTGTGGCAACAGAGATGTGAAATGTCTTACTGTTAAAGACGCAAATATCTGTGACTTCTGCACTTGAACTTTATAGTAGTTTACATGCTGCAACAACGCATTCACATAGTGACATGTAAATAACAGCAGGGAAAGAAGAAGCTAAGACTTAGAATTTTCAGGAGGCTGGCTGCAGTCACTCAGACACTGGTGTGATGGCTTTACAGGTTTTTGTACAACTTTACTGTGGTAAATGTAACAGAATGAAATTAAGGAAAGGATCCAGGCAGAATATCAGGCAGACACAGATGGAGAAAAATAAAGTAGTCTTCCTGAGAGCTGTGATGAAATCCTTACCAAGTGGGGATTTGAACTGGTTTGAGTGACACACCAGTAAATCTTCTGTCGGAGCAGGGTTTTTCCTGCAGCTTTTTTGATGTAACTGTCCTCTAGCAGCACCTCCATGTAATACTCAGCAGGAAGGGAAAATAGGCTTTGGCACTCCTACATTCAAAATGTAATGTGAGGTGGCCATCAAAGCACTTCCGCTGACAGGGACAGCAGAGGATCTCTGGAACTGACACCATCCTACCATTCCAAGGACAAAAACATTTCATAATTTTCTGGAGCTGTAATACTTAGCTCTTGGATGTCAGTTGTGTGCATGCATCCTCTTAAGAGCAAAAGACAGGACAATAGGATGTCTTGAGAAATCTAAGTAGACTGTTGAAAGCTGTGTAACAGATACTAGCAGAAAGTGCTCTACAAACCACAAAGTGTGTCTCTTCCACAGCACATGATCATTCCTTCTGTCTGCTTTTCTTCTTCCCCTGGGCTTTATGGCTATAGGTTTATGGCTTTGCCCTCAGCTCTCCTCCCTGAAGACAAGATGTGTTGTGTAGCTTTGATCAGTCTTCATAGCAGCCTGTTATGATTTTCTGGTCAGAGAATTACTTAAATCCTATCTGGAAGACATTAACTCCTTCGTAGAGGACATTAGCAGAGAAGAAATCAAGACCTCCTGCCCACACAGGCAGTAAATCAATCCTAAACAAAATGAACACCACCACAACAGTTCTTAGTCCTAAGCTTTCAGAAATCCTTTTTTATTTCCTGTTTAGTGGTAAAGAAACCCCAAGACTCAATCAGAAGTGATGGAACTTCAAATTGTAATCACTGACAAAAATCTCCTGGTCTGAAATTCACATGACAGGCTAGTAAAACGTTTTTCACTGTTGGCCTCAAGCTGTGCAGCCACTTGTGCTAGGCAGACAGAAATGCAGATCTGGGAGTCCAGTATTGCTCCCCAGAAAAACTGAGATAATAATCACCAACACAAAGCGCTTGAAACATTTTCTGAGAGCAAATAACCTTTAACATGCACACAAGAGAACAGCAGTTCTGAAAACCACACACATCTAAGTCCAATTTTGTGCATATTGGGAAAGGTGGAAATAAAGATTTTTGTACAAGAGTTGTTTTGCATTTATAAAATACAGAAACTAGTCTGCTGGTGCTGCTCTGATGTTTTAGACTAAGGTAGCTTGCTTCTGACTTGTAAAGTCACGATTTACCCATAAACAGCAGGAAAAAGTATATTAGATGAAGCAAGGCATTGAGTAATAAAATTTAATGCAAAATGGCCAATGTGGCCTAAGGAACACTGAAAACATCCTAATGATCCCTTGCTCACTTAGCATAGAAAACACACACATTAGACAAACAAAAATCGGTTGTTCATGCTATGGCCCAGCCTGAGCATGCTGATAAGAGTGAAAGCAGTAAAGAATACTTGGCTGTGTTCCCACAGAAGCTTTATTGAGTATGTAGATACATGAGCCATCATTTGCCTAAAAGCAGAAGGTTCAGGTCTTTTCATGGCAATTTCCTTTTTTGACAAGAGTTCTAGGGAATTTGGATGAGTTGTCCTATGGCACTAAGAGAAGACTTTGTGTTTTCAGGTTGCTTTTCAGTGGAAACACCAGCATTCACTTCATAGGATTCTTTAACATTTTCAACTTATGACTGTAATAAGGGCAACTTTAACCAGTCAATAGAAGTCCATCTTAATGCAACAGTGACTCTACCTAGTCCTTTAGGTACATAATAGTAGGAGTCTGGAACCAGAAGAGCTATTGAGTTTGATCCAAGCTCTTTTCCATTCCAGCCTCAGAAAAGGAAGCCAAACCAAAATTTTATGCTTCAATCCAGATAACAAATTATTTCACTTTGGCTTGAATCATATAAAGGTACTTTTTCAGATTTTTGCCCCGGGAACATTCAGAACAGCCTAAACCAATGTGTTTCTTCAGTCAAAGATGAAAAAAAGTATTTTGGGCTGTCACCTAGGGTAAAATACAGGAGATGTGGAACATACAGACAACACTCTAAGACAAACCCTTTACCAGCCCAAATATTCACATAACCCTACAAGAATAAAATTATATTATTATAATTAAAGGCTAATTTAAGGAATGTACAGTATTTACAACCATGAAAATTACACAGAAGATACTAAGTAATAGGAGAACAAAGTGAAGGGAAGTAAGGACAGAGCTAAGAGGCTCCTTGGCTCTTTCCTGTTGTACATAACTGAGGAGTGTATCCATTTCCTCTGATACGCTGAGCAGCAAATGCCATTCAGGGTCTACATAGACTTTCCCTTGATAACCTCTTTCCAGGAACCTCTCCCTAGCACAGGGTTAGAGAGCTTCTATCTTATTCCACATAAAATCTATTGCAACTTATAAAGGGAGCTCATAGCAGCCAGTGGGCCTGTCTCCCAGCTTACCAGGTGTCAATAATGCCTTGTGTTACCATGCATTTGGTATTTAGTCAAAAGCAGAGTCTTCCTAGACTACATAAACAGACCTCAGAAGAGTAGAGTGCTTTCTATAATATCAGAACAAGCCAAATTCAGCCCTCAGGCCAGTTTACTTCAGTTCAGGTATAAGATGTGACCAACTAATGTCTGTTCCTAAGTTTTCATCTTCAAGACCAGGAAAGCTGATATCTAGGAGAATTTTGCTCAGGCTGTCATTCATGGTATCAAGGATAAGGCCTTCCATGAGCGAACGGTTTTCAGTAAAGCCAGAACCTGGCAGTTCAACAGATAATTGCTTAATAGACTCATGAGTAAAAGCTGGAGAGCTTGTGAGGGGCATGTGCACCATGTCACTGGATTCTGTATTGAGCAGTTCCCGAGGGGACTCAAAGAGGGGATTTTTAAGAGGTGTGGTGTTAAAACCCAGCAAGTCCTGGTTGTCCCGGAGAGGGGTGAATGGCAATTGAAGGGTTCTCACTGGACTGAAGTCCGGCTCGTGACTTTCCTTGGTTAAGGATGCTGGCTTCCAGGGGTCAAGGCCCCCTAGTGGGGGGGTAGTAGCTGCTGAGACTTTGCTGGGAGTTGAAGAAATGGGCAATTTGCTGAACATCTCCTTGACTGGTGTTTTAAAGGGCCCCTCTTCCCCCTGTGAGCAGCTGAGCTGTGATGCATTCTCAAGATGCTGGCTTTCCTGCAGGAAGGGGTGGTCTGCCCCTAACCGGAAAGGGTCAAAACCGTTGCTTTCTGGCAAAACAAGGACAGGCTCTTCTGAGCAAGGCAATGCTAGGCGTTGTTTCCTTCTGGATCTGCTCATTTCCCGCCTTTCCCGTCTCTTTATAACTAAAGTGTCAACAACAGCCTTAGATGGTGACTTCAGTAGGGTGAATTGTTTCTTCTCCTTTGTGGATGAGACTGGGAGGAACAAGCTTGGGTCTTCCTTTACTGTGAGGGTTGAAGCAAATGGGGACAGCCACTTATCCAGTTGAGAGCCTTCTTCCTCTTTAATACAGATGCTTTCAGGGAAAGAAGATGATCCCTCATCAGGCTGGGAGCTGCTCTCCTTTAGACAATAGGTTGGGGAAAATAAACCTTCATTACATTGACTCTCCTCCTTGACAGCAGTCATGGTTAGAGAGGATGACTCTTCTGTAGAGAGTGACATCTACAAAGAAACACAAGTGATATGCAGTCAGTAACCAGGGATCTAATACACCCAAAATCCAAATGATAGTGAAAAGAGATTACATGCAAATAAATGCTCTTGCAGAAGAAGCTCTGTATGTTACATGTCTCCTGAGAGCTATCAAAAATATGAATGTTTTAGGGGCAGAACAAGGCCATTTCTTCCATTCTTATTTCTTCAGATCCAAGTAGTAGAAAAAAAATTGTCATGATCTTTGGCCCACAGAAAGCAAGAGCTATAGTATAGAAAAATAAACAACCCCCATCCACCCAATGCCCCTTCCTCCAAAAGGACCAAACCAAAACACCTTTAGAAAACAAGAAACCAACCTTTGGAGCAATGCGCACACGCTTATTGCTTCGGAAAGTCTCTGAGCTGTTGATGGATGTTCCCTGTGCCATGGATACAGAAGGCTGCAAGACAAGAGGCTGACTCAAAGGAAACTGGATCGGAACCAGGTAGGAGTTGATACGAGGAAGCAAAGGCTTCATCTTCCGGCCTGGAAGGGAAAACAGACTTGCTAGCCTCTTGCTTTTCCCTTTACTACCTCTTGAAACCCAGGCATCTAATAGGAAGTCCTTCTAAATACCCCAAAATAAATATCCAGAGGTAGGCTCACCTGCCTTCTCTGCTAAGTTTGAGGATACAAATTCCAAGCTGGAAGGCCTGATGAACAAGAAAGCAGTCCTTCACACAGATCATAGCCGTCTAGTTGGAGCAAGCTCTGCTTTCACTCCATTTGAGTACCCAGTTCCCTTTATGTCCCCACCACTTCCTCTCTCAAATACAGCAATACTGCCTTCAGCTCCAAACCTGACAGTAGGAAGACTAAAAGCTGGTGAACCTGTATAATAATTCCCACTTTTATTCCTAAGGGAATCTGGGAGAGCATCCCAGATTTCTGAGACTGATTCTTTTTGGCCAAGGATGATACAGACACTCACGTGCATTCGAGGGTTCAGTTTTGCCACTGCTGTTGCTTCCCATGTTCTTCTGGGGATCTGGAAGATGTCTTTTTTGCTGCTGCAGTCATTGTGCAATAAGAAAGAGGAGGAGAAAAGAAAGAGAATTAAAAAGCAAAATCCAAATTTATTCTGCTGCCTTACCCAGAACTGAGAATCCAGAAGCCTATGCTTTGCTAATACAGAGAGAGCAGCTGTTAGCAACCAGAATTCATGCCGGCACTAGCTCTGTGCCACTTGCTGTTTTGCAGCCATGCCATCTCAAAGCCAGCTGCCAACCAAAAGCTGTGTAGAAAAAAAAAGATGGCATGACAGAGCTGCTCCAGCTGCAGACTCTACTGCAGAAGTGACCTAGTTTCAGTGTCCTCAGTGCCTGAGGAAAGGCTAGCAGGGTAGCTTTATTGTATATTTGATTTCTATACAAACCACAGACCAGATAGATGCTCAAGTGGAATAGCAGAGGCAACAGAGGAATGAGAAGTCTAAGCAGACAGAAAGAAGGCCAGGGCTGTAGCTGTGTCAGAAAAGTGTTTGGCTGCTTGCAAACCTGTCACTGTTAAAACTGCTGAATGCAAAAGAAAGTGCGGAGATTCATCCTTCTGAGAGTCACGATGCATCTGGGTTACAAAATTAAAAAGGAGCACAGAGAGATCCTATTCTTTCTGGATCTGAACCCCAAAGCAGATTGGCACTCCTGCTGTGGAGATGAGGGTTTTACCAGAAATCTCTGGGCTTGTTCACTGAAGCCTGTTGGTACCCATTGCAGCCTACATCCAGTTGCTCAAAGCTATACAGCTGTACCAGCTGTAGAGACAGCATATAATCCGAAGGCAATTAACCTTTGGCTTGACTCCATTCCCCAAAGAGGGTGTGCATGGAGCTGTATGATAAGGTGCAGCAGTGACCTAGCCCCCTCCCGAAACCTCTTGTCCTTTCCTTCAGTGATTGGCAAGAGCAGAATGGAAGCCCAAGTCCCAGGCCAGAGGGTAAGTCTTACTGATTCAGAATGCTCAGGCGATGTTGGTGACCGCAAGTCCAGCGGCTGGTGACAGCAAGGCATTGAGGGGGAAAAAATAAGATGAAGTTATCAACCAAAGGGGGAACATATGGGACTTTTTAAACATGTATTATCTGAGCGAACAAGAATCAATCTATCTGCCCACCCACCCCAGAAAACAGAAGCATTTAAACCTAAACCATACTCAGAAGCTCAGTTTCTCCCACAAAACAGTACTTCCTCAAATACCTATCTGGATTAGGGCAATTCCACCCTATTACTCTCTAATCAAACAGCATAGGAACCCCTACTTGATTTCAGTGGAAAGTTTCTCACTAAGAATTTAAATCATTACATTTGGCACACCACCTGAAGAATAAATACATCTCATAGAAGTTCCAGATCACATGCACAGACAAAGGCATCTTTTCTTTCAAGACAGAGCTTTTGTCTATTTATCAAGAGAAATAACCGAATCCAGCTTCTACAAAAAGGCTGAAGTCGAAGCAGTTTAACCTTCCTGTAAAAATAAAGTGTATCTGGATAGCGTGGCATTTAGGAACTAGATAGCCTGTTCCTAACTCACCTTAAATACCTGGTCCAGTGTTAGGCAACGGTTTGCATCAGGATGAATAGTCCAGAATGAAATTTTACCATTAGCAGATGTCTCACGGACAAACATATCATGAAGGGACAGGTTGTGCCGAATGGAGTTCTGGGGGGGGGAAAGAAGCATAGGGGAGGTTGAAAAGTGGTGCTTCTGTTATCAGCACAGCAAGGCCTACCTCAGCCCTGGCAAAGGGATTAGATTGCAAAGTGCAGGCAACATGTACCTTTGTATTTACTGCATACCCAGCCAACCCAGTCATCCATCTCTTATTCTATTTACCCTTGAGATCCCTATTCTTTCTCCAGTGATCGAACATCCCATCATCCTGCCTAAGTGAAATGAGAAAAGGGATACAAAAGTGGAACAGGGAACATTTGGATGAGAGGGTACATGGGGCAGGGTGTTTAATTTCCACTTTGCTCTGCAGGCTAACTCTTCATTTTCACTCAGAAAGCCTATAGAACACCACCCTGTGGCCCTCAGCAACTTGAAAGCCTGCTTGTTACCTTCCAACCTGGCTTAGCCACATGTTTAAAATACGGGAAATGATCCTCAATCCAGGTATAGATGTCCTTCAGAGTCATACGCTTCTTCTCAGTGCTGTTGATGGCAAACTGGATCATGGCCATGTAGGAGTAAGGAGGTCGTTCTGACAATGAATCTTGCCATGAAGCGGCAGCAGCAGGAATATCATCAGCAGCAGAATCTTCTTCAGTCTGAGAGATGAAAGGAATGATACATTAGTGCTCAGAAAGTTGACAAAGAAGGGCCATGGAACATCCCTGGATCTTCCAGGCTCTGTTATTCAAATCAGAAAATGACAAATTTAGGTTACTTAGAGATGGTGATACCTAGCTTTTTCAAGTCTTCTGATCCACATGGATTACTTCCCTATCAAAAGTTTCGGCACATGCTCTGTTGTATTTGCCTACTTACCTTGATTGTTTCCTGCAGAGGCATCTGGTTCTCTTTCCCTGTGTCTTGCTTCATAGAACAGGGACTTAGCCCATCAGATCTCATCTTCCCCAGCCACTGGATGTTAGTGAGACTATTGTCCAACACAGAGCTCGTTGGCTTGCCACTGCCTGTGGGGATAACAAGCCCATAGCTCTGCTTACTCATAAAGTAACCCTCTTTCCCCTTCATCTCAAGTGTCAAAAGGAAGGAAGTGGCCACACTTCTAGAAGATGTATGCCCATCTCAAGATAGTGACAAGATGGCATTGCAATCCTAATGTTTCTTGTGGAAGGAATTCAACCACTGTTTTGTCTGTCTTGCGCAGAGAAGCTGTGGCTGCCCCATCCCTGGCAGCTTTAAAGACCAGGTTGGATGGGGCTTGGAGCAACGTGGTCTAGTATGAGGTGTCCCTGCCTGTGGTGGTGGAAGGGGTTGGAACTGGATGAGCTTTAAGGTCCCTGCCAAGCCAAACCATTCTATGATTCTATGATCTAGTAGTAAATTCTCCATCCCTGGCAGTGTTCAAGGCCAGGTTGGACAGAACCTTGGGTGACACGGTCTAGTGTGAGGTGTCCCTGCCCATGGCAAGGGGGTTGGAACTCGATGGGTCCTTTCCAACCCTAACTATTCTATGATTCTATGACCTGCCCAATTTCTGCAGCCTTAAAAACAAACATTCAAGGCAGTATATTGCTCTTAACCAAACCAGGACAACATTGATCCAGTACATCAAGAATTCAAGTATGCTTAGTTAATGGATGAATCTAGTAAGCAGAGGCCAAGGAAAGTGGTAACAAACTGCAACTGAAAGACCTAGCACACAAGATCCAAGCTAGAACTTCTGATGTCTCCAGGTTTTTGAAATACATCAGTGAAAACTAGCAGTTTTGTTATTTCTGGTGAGGTTGGCTGTAGCAGCACAGATATTGCAGCAGTCTATGGGTTTCTATCAGAAAGTACTATACTGTGGGATAAGGTTTACTACAGCCCAAAAGCTACACAGCTATTTTAAGTTGCAAATCCAAATTTTATCTGAGCAGTGTTTCGAAGTAAAATCCAACCCACTTCTAACATTTACTCAACAGCTTTATGAGACAGCCCAGGGGGAAACAGGCTTGACAGTGATGAAAGGATGGGAATCATCTCCTTTTCACAGTTCTAGGCCCGTATGTTTTGTCACTGACTAGGGTGCCCTATGTTAGTCTTGAATACAGCCATTACCCTTTTGCTAAATGAAACTTAGTCCTTTGTTCTTCTAGACTTGACTTCCTCAAGCCAGTTTTTTTCTGCCAACATTAAAATTTTGCTTTGCTATACACCTTTACTTGCCACCTCTTCCACCAAAATATTTCCACAAGGATCCTTCAGATTTCACTGCATATGCATAGCTTTGTGGATTATTAGAATCAAATCCATGCTATTTGGTAATTAACAAAATAGTTTTTGTTATTGCATACTGAGATCCAAGATCTAAATTCATTGGTCCAGTTCACATCTCTGTCTATCTGTCAGGACCAAAAAAAGGGTTAAGATTACATACTGTTGGTCTCCTGTTCCTGTCCAGCCACAGAATCAATTCTTGAATGCCAGAGCATTGTCCCTCCTGCAAGACCAGGTGTCTGTGTAACATTCTTCTCTCTTTCTTGACCATCTGCTGCCTTAGTTACTGTACTGGGTTTCTTCTCTGATGAGAGATGCTGTGATGGTGTTGGACCTGCTGAACGCGATGCGCCCCCACTGCTAATGAGAATGAACTTGTTGGGCCCATTGTTGCCACATTCTTTTCCTTTTGCTGTCAGTGCCTCTATGATGCTCTGGATATCTGCATCTGTAGGGATGGCCACCACTTGTGTGTTGGGCATGGTAGGATGGTCGATTATCTTTATTCCTGTTGGGAATTTCTGCAGGCCACAGTCCATTTTGTCTCTGGGTTGGCTGCTGTGTTGGTCCTGCTGGCTGACCTCCTGCTTAGGAGTGTTTTCATCCTGGCCACTGTTCTCATCTCCTGCTGAGGTACTGGGCGCATCATTCTGTGGAAGGGTCAGTTTCCGCCTTTTGAGAATTAAGGGCCTGCGAGGGCTGGTCCTCATCATTGACCTCTACAGTCACTCTCCATTGAAAGGGATGAGAACAAATCCTGCGAAACAAGAGATACCACATATGAGTGCAGGGGCAAGAACAGTTAGGAGAGGTGCAGCAAATCACGCAGAGCTCCTCACACGGAGCACATTCTCAGCAATTGCTACAAAGCTAGCAACAAGGGAGGAAAATAATAATAATAGTACAAAAAGAAAAAAACATTTAATAGATTGAAAAGGCTCCTGGAAAACAGCACTGTACCTCCTTTGTCCACACCTTGTGGTGATCTCAGGAGAGATATTGGCAGAGATAATTTGGATCACAAATTGGGAGCCACAGAGTACATAGTAATGAGAGAAATATACATATGTGCTTTACAGAAAGGGAGACTAAGACTTAGGAAGCTGTAACATAGAAATAGTAATCTCAATTCTTACATTTCATTGCTGTAACAGATTGCATGACCATAGAGAAAAGGGAATTTAACAGATTATTTAAGATCTGGGAAGCAAAGACTGTCCCAAATACTACGGAAGGACACAATAAATGCAGCAGAAGTTAGGTGCTTTAAAATAAATGTACAGTAAATGCTTTAGTTATTCTTTCTGTAGATTCATCAAGAACCACATAATTTTTTTTCACTAGGAATCATACAATTTAAATGTCAAACTTTCGGACAGCAGACAGTTTAGATTATAAACCTAAGAAGATAAAATTTAGAGATACTGCGTTCAGGGTAAGATGCAGCATGTCCCTTCTGAGAACACCACTTACAAATATTATGCAATTCAAGAAATAAATGGAAGCCATCTCCTGCAGCAAAATATATCAGAACAAGAATACACAAATAGTATTTATATTTGACAGGCAGAATAGAAATGAAAAAGATCTTTCATATTAGTAGATTTGCCTGTGCCAGAGAACAAGCACAAAATTTCTTAGTATAAATCGCCTAATACACACAAACCAGAAAGAGATCGACAGCTGGATGCTGACTTGTTGATGTCCTATGTGCAGGGAGCAGGCAGCCCTGCAATCAGGGTCTGCCCAGCAGCCAGAGGCCACAAGTAGAGACGCTCAGGCACATACATGGCCCTTTGCTGTCTGCTTCACTCCCTTAAAAGAGAGGTCCCCGTAAGACAACGACAGAAGAATAATCTTTAGGCTGCATTCTCTACGGAAGCAAGCTATTTCTCGTTAACGAGCTGTTACCACCGGTATAGGCCCAGGAGCAACCCCCTGTACACACGTCCCCGAAGGTGGTAAGAGGACGCGTGCTCAAGGCCGCCCAGCTTCTCCTTCACCCATCCCAGCCCTGCCGCGCTCGCCGGTGGGGCCGTCTGCCCCACACCAGGGCACCTTCGCCCCAGCCCAGGCCTGACCTAGGCGTTTCCACCTCCCAGCTGCACTGCGCAGTTAGCGCGGCTCTCGTAGGACTACCGGCCCTGCGTCCATCCCCTGCGGAGAAGCAGCGGGAAGAAGAAGGGAAGGAGGCGGCAGGAGGTGCTCAGCGCAGGTCGCGACTCACCACCTCCCCGGCCAGACAGCGGCGCTTCCGGGCTCTGCCACTCTCGCAGCGAAAAATCGGTTTGAATTTGGCGCCCAGCAACTCGTTGGCATCACGTGCCGGCGTGGACCAATGAGACGCGGCAGGGGCGGTGCGGATCGGGCCAATCGGCGGCTGCGGCGGGGGATACGGGTGCGCCGAAAGGCCACATCGCTCTTCCTCAGGGGGTCCGCTCAGCTGGTGCTGCGGGTTCTGTGCCGGCAGAGCTACCCCAGCAGGGCCGGTCCTGGGAGCCGTGCTGCCTCGGGCCGGGAGCCCTGCCTGCTGAGTGCCTCTCACCAGCCCCTGGGCGAGCGAGCGAGCGAGCGAGTGAGCGAGCGGTTAGCCGTGGCGCTGGTCGCGGGCCTTCTGAAGGGGCAGGGAGTTTCACCGCCTAACGGGTCTTACGGCCGTGTCTGGTTAGAGCGGCTCGCAGGACTCCCCGAGGAGGCTGTGTTTCTGGTAAGCAGTCAGGCTGCTGCAGCTTTATGTATTTGGTAAGAGAATGCATTTCTCAGAACATGTTATCTTTAATTTTCCTTGTCTTCGGTAATCTGTTTTTGAATGGAAAATTAAATTTTCAATTTAGACTTATTCACCAGGTTAAAAACAGCACAAGATACAATAATACAGGAGGGAAACATCAAAGGCATAGGTAGTTCTGGTTATCTTGCCCCTACAGTGTATCTTGGCATTACAAACCAGTTTGATGGACTAAATTGGGGATAAGGGGGGAAGTTTCATTGTCTTTCAGTTCCTAAGCCATTTTTTGTCTGTGACTAAACTAGATATTGAGCTAATGTGAAAAGATTGTCTTAATTTTCTTGATAGCTGAGTTGACAAAGAAGGTTCAGTAGGTCAAACACTCTCATTCCTTTCTCTTGCTTCTTTCCCAGTGGTTTCAGTGACTTTGAAATTTCAGTGACTTCAATACAGCTGGTTCTCTATTTCAGTATTTTAGACAGGCCTCATCATAGATGGATGTTTTGCAAATTGCTTCTGAAATATTTTAATGAAGAAAAATGCCTATGTGAGTTTGCCTGCCTTGTGTAGTTAAATTATGTATCTTTGTAAGGAATTAACTTTTCCAGTAACATTGAGTCTTGCCCAAAGGCCAGTTCAGAACTCCTTTTGTGGCCGGGACACTTGTTTTGTTCACACCTGTGTCTCCAATGTATTTAGCTATGTGAAGCTTTGGAGCATCTATCTATTCTGTGCATTTCTAAATCTATCTGAAATCTGACAGAAGGTTCAAAAAGTACTGGTAGGAAAAAGTCTGCATAGAGATGTATATGGCATACCATTGCGTGTATATTTTACTTTTGTTAAAAACTAGATCAAACAAGTTTCTCTTCAGATCCATTTATTTGCCTTCTACAGATTTGAGAGCACTTTAGCATCTCCTTCTGTGTTTTTCTTTTTCTCCAACTGGCATTAGCAATCACCATGAGGTTTCGAAGTGGTTTTACCATATCTTTTGATGCCTCCGAAGAAGAAATGTACCAAGGCCAGAAAGGCAGAGCTGGTATTCCTTGAGAGGCCGCGAGAGGGACCCGTCCATTGCTATGAAGCTCCGCTGCGTTCGGCTGAGAGGCCAAGACGCGTTCCTGCAAAACCTGTAGACCAGAACACCTCTGTTGCCTGGGTTGGTATCGATTATCCTTCCCCTCGAGTACCGCAGCGGCAGTTTCTGTACATCTTAAAAGAAAGCTGTTTGTTCTGAGTACTGAAAATTAGTAGTACTGACTTGAATTCATAGTAGCTGACTAAAACATAAATAACTGCTTTTGAGTTGCTTCATATACTAACTGCAACCAAGGTCTTGGTTATTTGAAGCATAAAACTGTGTAGTGTGTACTGACTAATACGACTATTTGTCTTATGAAAAGCTAATTCTTATCAGGAAAATGCTGTTTTCTATGGCAACTGAAAACCTGACATAATAAACATTAGGGGGGATTTTTTTTTGGCTTGCTGCTTGAAATAAATGCAGAACTCCAAATATTGCATGTTAAAGTACTAGAAGTTTTGTCTAAATCTGATACTGCTAAATTTAGAGAATCCAGGCTTTCACTTCAGGTTTATTTCTTCTAACCTGCCTTCTTTTCCATTCTGTGTTCTGAATAGTTTTTCTCTGTATCACTCTTTAGATGGGCTACTTTTCTGATCTGAAAAAATATCTTGGGACTGTTTGAAGTATCCTAAGATGTTTCTTATATCATGCAATGTAAGGTTTTAGCTTTTTTTCAAGCAAACAGGTGCTGTGGAGACGGACTGTTCCTATGCAGCAACAGTCATCACCTAGGGGAGCTCTGTTTAAGCATTATTTCTGCTTGACATTCTGTTCTTCACGAAGCAGGCTCAGGAAACGTGGATTCAAACCTCCATGAAGTGTTCTTTTGTTCCTAGTGACCTGAAGTTATTTTTGTGGTGCCTTAAACTTGTAGTAGAACATGTTCAATTTTTTCCTTTTTTTTTTTCTTTTTTTTTTAATATGCTTGAGGCGGCTAGCTCTATGGTTCTTGAAACACTAAGTAAAATAAATGCTGTGAATAGGCATTCTTGTTTGGAAGAATTGGAAATATCCACACTGGTACTTATCTCTTTGATTTTGAACACACAATGATTCTAAAATTCGTTTGGAGCTGTGAGCACTGAAACTGTTGGATATTTTCCAGTTGAAAATCCTGGTAGGTTTGTGACTTCTTGAAGTATTCTCTGCAGAGTTTCTGTCAACTTATTTCAGTGGCAACTGATTTTCTGTTCCCTCTCTTCTTGATGTTATCTAGGTTTTTCATACCTTCTTGACTATTAGGCTCCTGCATTGGTAAAGCCTACTCTACATGTTGCCTGAACCCAGGAAATCATATCCTCAAAGTCAGTGGTTCACCTATGTTCTTTTAAATATGTTCCAGGATACAGTTATCAGGGAATCGTGTGTTTTTCTTCCTGCATAAAGGCTTTGCATTGAAACAGTTCAGTTGTACAGTGGACAATCACTATCCTTAATTAAATTTCTCTTAGGGGTTTTTTTGTGTGTTTTTTTTTTTTGTTTGTTTGTTTATTTTGGTTTTGTTGTTTTGTTTTGAGGAACTATGTAGTAACTTAAGAATGTTGGAAGGGATCTATAATTATTGTAACTAGATCCCAGTTTGGTATGCTCTAGGGAAAACCAAATTGCAAGAAAGGGAAGCTGACTCTTTTGTTGATACCCAGGAAATTAAAGACTACTGTAACAGAGGGATTTTCAGGTTTTACGTAAGAGTCTAGAATCTGTCAAAAAAATTGTAGATTTTGAGCTTTGACCTTTAGAAAGCTTTTTCTGTAGAAAGCCAATTTTAGAAGTGGCTTTTGGATGATACAGAGATTAACTGTTGAAGCAAAGAGGTTTTGGGGAATGTTGTGAAAGCCGCAGTAACATAACTAAGGTGATAAAGTTAAGTAGGCATCCTTTAAATCATTTTGTATTGCTTTCAGTTCAACCTCTACCTGTTCAGGGAGACTGAGGATGTAGCTTATTTGATCTATTCAGAGTTATGCTGAAACACAGAAAGAAACAGGATCCAGCTCTGAACTGTTTTTGAAACCTGCAGGGGTTACAGGAGTAGACACACCAGTTAGAACATTTTTTTAAATCCAAATCTTTAATTCTTAAGTTGCCAGACAATAGCTCACTTGCACCCCAAACACTTTTTAGAGAAGACTGGCAAACACGATGTTGAAGTTCAGCAGTATCTCCCGCTTAGTAGCTTGGTTAGTGACTGGTTTGCTTTGTTCACTTAATGAACACACTGAGAAAAGATGGGGCAAGCGGGGGAGTAGAATCAGGTTGGTATTCCTTTGTATGGAGAAAACTGTTGTGATTTTTTTTTTCTTATTATTATGTCTTTCCCTTCAGGTGTGTCCACAGTTTGAAACAACTACATCAGTGGTGTTGAAAGCATGCCAGAAGAAGCATCGTGGTTCTCACAAACCCCAGAATCATGATGCCAACTACAGTTCACTTCATACAGGAGGAGCTTGTCGAAAAGCTATAGCCTGCAAATTTCCTCCTTTAACTTTTGAGAAGACAGAAGGAGGTGCAGTTCACACCTCAGATCATCTGAATTGCTTGAGGAAGCACGCACAACACTTGCACTGGCAGCCCAAGGAAGGGTCAGCAGCAAAAGCCAACACCCAGGTGAACAGTCTGGTGAACTGCAAAGAAATACCTTTGCTACCTGCTCGCCAGCCTGCGGAGCCAGAAGTCTGTAGTTCCACAGATGCAGAGACTGCACAGGTGCCTTCCATAAGTAACTGGAGATGCAGCAGCACTCTGTTACAAAGTAGTAGCCATGCCTGGCATCCAGAAAAAGAGATGGCATTCGGTATTGACTCCTGTGAGGGAGGGGAGGTGGAGTCTGCAGCAGTACTGGTTACAGATACTCCTGAGCGCCAGTATGGAGTAAAGGTTACTTGGAGGCAGCGGCCTCTTATAATGAAGTATCTGCAGGACATGGGGAAGCTGAGTGCTGCTGACATACTGGTGAAGACGAACCTCCAGCTCTCAAGGGGACAGACCAACGTCTGACTTGGCAGGAGCAGTAAACCTGTGCAAAACCACATCCGAACAGCCTGTTAATTTCAAGGATGGAGAGGGGAGCTGATTTAAGCCAAGCCCTGTGCTACGGCTGGCTCATCCTCCTGAGAAATGCCACAAATGCGCGGGGGGTGTTTTCTTCGCGATGGGGGTACGTTGGGCCGGCCTTCCTTGGGGGAACGGGGTAGCTCGTAAAGAGCTTTTGGCCGTACGCGGCTGCGGGTCGTAGCTGCTGACTCCAGCCCCGGGGGTAGGACCAGCAGGGCGGGGTAGGACCCGGCCCAACCGCCACAGAAGGGGCGGGCCTGCGGTGATGCATGGGCGGGGCTCGTCCCTCCCCACTGAGGGGCACCGTGGCCAATGGGCAGGTCGCGTGCTGCGCCTCCGGCCAATGGCGCCGCGCTTCAGTACCGAGTTCCGTTGCCAAGGGTAGCGGTGAGGCCGGGGTTGGGCGCCGTAGACGGGGCCCCGTGGTAACGGCGGGGCTCGGGATGGAGAGCGCGAGGGGCCGAGGTGGCCCCGCCGGCGACAGGTGAGAAGGGCAGTGCGAGTGAGGCTCAGCGGAGCTGTCTGCGGCCCGGCTCCGCAGCTCGGTGAGGGCGGTCCGGTTGCATCTTCCGACTGACGGGCAGGGTTTCAGGGTGGCGGTGTCTCCGGGAGAAAAAGGGCCGGGGCTGCCCGGCTCTGCGCGCAGCTCTGCCTCGCATCGCATCGCGTCAGCAGAAGCGTCCGGTGCCGAGCCGAGCGGCCGCAGCGGGGCCCGTGTTCCCCCGCCACTGCTGCTGGCGGCCGCGCGTGGGGTGGCGTCGGGCTGCTCGGCTGGGGGAGGCGGGCATCGCTGCCCTGACAACACCCGCGTCCCGCGGGCAGTAGCGGTGTCAGGCCCGCTGGGTTTAGGTGTTTGGCTCCAAACCGTTCGATTTCGTGTGTCGTGTAATTACGTGGAGACTGAACTGCTTTTGTAGGTCTCTGTCCACTCTGCCTGTTTTTGGTGTTGCTGTGATGCATTTTTGCAGTGCTGTTCTTTTCTGTTCCTCGTGAAGCTGTTGGGGTACATAGCGACGTACTCTGTGTGCTGCTGGGAGAAAAGAAGGGAGGAAAAAAGGAAAGGAACTTACTTGGCTGATGTAGCAGGGAAAGCAACTTGTAAGCTTTGGGGAAGGTGTTTTGGAAAGAGACTATGCTTGTAGCACTGAAATAGCTCAAACCCAAAATTATTTGAAATGAAATGTGAGGATATAGGCAGGCAGTGAAAATTTTGACAGTATGATTTTAAAAATACAGGAAAAATACCTTTTATACCTCTGGTGTTTGGATAGCAAAAGGAGAAGCAAGTAAAGAGAGAAACCTAAACTTCTAGTAGTTGAATTGTAATGAACACAGTGTAGAAAAGAAACAGTATTTATTTATGGCATACAGTTGGCAATTTTAATTGAGAGTGGAAAGGGGCAATAGAGTTAGAAGGGGTCCTGTAATTGCTTTGCACCACCAAATATGCTATGAAACATTAGATGACTTCTTTATGCAGACTTTAAAGGCTGAGGTTTGTATACCGTTCTGGAAACACCTATTGAAAAACTGAAGACCAGATGCACATAAATTTCCTTGCACATCTATTAGAGGTTTAAGTTGAAGTTACAGGAAATGATGCTGCTTTTCTTGTAACAATTGTACTATTATAATTTCTTTCTGCTAAGAAGCTTGTTTTGCATGCTTTTATGGTTGCCTCACAGAAACAGCTTAACACCAATGGCAGTTCATGTGGTGGTGCGTCCCTCCCACTCCCAGTTTATTAAACAATCATTTCCTTAAGTTTCTTGGTCTTCGTGGTTAAAGTAAGAAAACTAGAATACAGAAAAAAATTAGAATGAACCTAAATAAAGGTACGAAGTTTTTAAATAGATCCTTAAGGCCTCCTGGTTTTAGGGGTCTGACTCTGAACTTAGAATGTTCAACAGCACTATAGTAAGTTGCAGGAAGACAAAAGATTGTATTCTTAAGAAGGATATTCTTTTTCTGAGAAGAGAATAGTAAAATTATCCACAACTCATTAATTCAGCCATTGGGACTCTTGCTTGGCAAAGTAATTGCCAGTTGTCCAAACAGTGGTTTGTGTAGATAAAGGAAACGTGATGCATAACTCACAGTTCATAGCAATGAAGATCCTACCTGTAAAGTCTAAAAATGCCACCTGAGCTGCAATACCTTTACTATTGAGCAATATGTAAAATACATATTAAGATATAAAAAGTATTTTACTTCTAGTAGACAAAGATGAAGCGAACAAGTCAAAACTAAATGCGTATAGTTTTGTAAATGTGCTGTGGGATACCTGATTGTGGACAGACAGCTGAGGTCTTGGCTGTAGGCCAGCCATCTCTGAAACAGACTGTCCCTTGAAACTGTGCCATTGTGTTAACCTGTCTCCTGTTTGAGGTGGCTGCAGCTGAAATTGCAAGTTCATTTTAAAGTTTGATTGACTTTCAGGGAGACATGACATAACTGTCTTAATGCTTTAAAAAACGGTAGGGTAGATAGTGCTACTTCATAGTTTTGGTAAGTGCAATACCTTCTCTCTTCATTTGGGAAAGTCCATTTTGAGACTTTATATGAATTTAATAATGTTGAATATAGTACAAACATTCAGATAGAAGTAATTCTAAATTATTGTAAGGTTTTAAAATATCGAGAAGGAAATTTGGTTCTTACGGTATTTTAGAATCTTGTGGACTGATGAACTTCGCCTTTTTGCAACTAATTATACGGTATACAGGAATACTTAAAGCTTCCCTCATGCTGCCTTCCAAATGTGGTTCAGCTTCTGACTTGCAGCTGTCATATATAAAACCCCATCATTTTCAAGGGGAAAAAATCTTGACTGAATCTATAGAGACTACAAACCTGGATGTCAGTCACAGCAGCCCCTCATGTAATTGAATGCTTCTTTGGTGACTAGACATGCATTGGTTAGTGGTTTTCAGTTTGGAAACTCAGCAACTATAGGATATTTCCTCAATGTCTGCAAAAGTTAACGAAGAAAAAGACCTTATTGCCAGTAATAGTTTAGTTTTCAAAAGATTATGATCCCATGGACTATTAAAGGTTCAAAAGTAATTTTATGTATTGTTGTCTAGCCAAAAGCCTTTTCCATGTTTCAAAAGTAGAGTCATTGAAGTAATCAGGAGTCTTGGTGGCTGGTGAGCTTGTCTGTTTTATATAGATGCACCTTAATTACAATTTGGGGTAAAAAAAGACAAAGTACTTTTCTAATGCTTTTATCTGTACTTGTAATCCAGACAAGTTTAAATTTGCTTTTAAAAGCCTGTCAGCTGTTCTGTTAGTCCTTGAGTATTTTTATTTGGCCACAGGTGACCTTGTTGCAACTAACAAGCACTGTTTTGTAAATTCCAGGTTTTCTAATTCTGCAAATTTTATCCTTAGATAAAAGAGAATTGGCTTAATCTCTTATTTGCTTCATCCCTTTCAAGTCTGAACATTATAACCAAGAAATCTGTCCAAAATTGCATATTGATAAAAGGCAGGTATTTTATAAAAGTGGTTGAGATGTATTCCTGGGAGTAGAATTTCAAAAGAAAATGAAACCTTTTGCAACTGCAATTTGATGCCACTGTTGTCAGTGTTAATGAAAGAAAGAATCACTTCACTTCCTCTGATGTAGACAGCCATGGCAAGAGAGAAAAAGGAGCATCACTGTAGGTATAACCTATCAACTAAAATTTCCAAACTCTTTTGGTAACTGCAGTTGTTAAACAATGAAAGGTTTGTCCCAAAGTTGAACCTTGTTTGAATTGTTTCTTTAGTTTCTGGTAAGTTCTTCTTCCGTCTCTTACGGAACTGAATTGAGACAACCATTATTTTTCTCTTCAGTTGCCCTTCTGTTTGTTTGTTTCCTTCTTTAACCACTGTTGGTATGGTATCTGTAGGAGTGACCAGTGCCCTGATTTCAAGAAAATTATGACTTTGAATGTGCAAAAACTTTCTGCAACTAGACTTGCACCAGGATAGCTCCAGACTCTTGTTTTGTCACTGATGGACAGCTGGGTGATCTCCAACATAAAACTGATGATTGTGTTGTAATTGGGTCATGGGATGAATTTACTTCCAAGTGTATTTGCTGATATGCCAGTTGACTTAAGACTACTGCAAGAACATTTACACTTGCTCCTACTGTTCTTTAAAACATATATTCTGTGGATTGTTAAGCTTTAACTGTGTGTTATTATTACAGAAGTGTGTGGTCACTTCTGCATTCCTTACCCATTTAGTATCCTTATGTGAAATCTGAGGCAGAAAAAGAACAAGAATCCAAGTCCACCAGTGGTAAATTGCTGAGTCACCTGGTATGGTATGGAAATTAAATTTTGCTGTTCTACTGCTATTTCTGTTTCTACCTCTTTGATGGCTTCCCCTTTCAATCCTTAAAAAATAAATTTAAAAAAACCCCAAAACAACCTGGGATTGAAAGTCCACAATCAGTTCTAGACGTCAGTTCAGAAAATTTGATTTGTGTTCTTTCCCCCAGTTTTAGTTTCATAGACTATAAAACAAGTGTAATTTTTGGCATGAAGTGAGATATTTCATGGAACTTTTGAGTTTTGTTATCTAGTCCTCGTTAAGCATACTGTGGGCAATTTAACTGCTGACTTTGTTGTTGGGAGAGAATAGCACCTGTTTTATGTTTCACTGGTTTCAAGTTGTTCTTTCCTTCGGTAGAGCAATTTCTATAAATGAAATGACCCTGGGGATTTGGAGTGTGTAGTTGAGAGGTCATTACATAGAAAGCTGGTGTTCTGCCTATGGAATAAATGTCTCTCTTCGCCGCCACCCCCCCCCCCCTTTTTTTTTCTTTTTTTGTATTTCCTTATCAGCAAAGTTTCAGTAAATTCACCTGAATAAACAAGATTTTTAAAGTAGAGCATTCTGCAGTTGTATTGGTTGTTAAGAGTTTTTACTCAAGGAGTCACCAGCTGTGCACTCCTGAAGCAATGTGCTGGTAGGAGATTCCTTGTCTCCCTTTTCTTGCAAATATTATAATAAGTTTAAACCCCCCTGTTTGGCTACACACTTAAAGATAAGTTTATGTGCATACTGTTATGGTTGTCTTCCTCTGTGCCACCCTTCCAGCATCCACAATGGCTTTAATGGTAAATAGCCTGTGTGGTTTTCTGGCTTCTCTTGGCCTTTTCAAGAAAATAGTACTGCTTTCACTTCAGGTGTGTTGTAACGAATTACTTGAGACTTTTCTGGCTAAGGAAAACAAGAATCTACTTTCTGTTCTCCCAGTATAGTACAGTAGAGAATGATACAGGCTGTTGTTTGTACTCTTTATAGTCCAGATGTAAGATCTACTAGGTTTTTTTCCAGAGTGTGCTGCTTTATTCTCTTTGCTGCGTTCCCTTGTTCCAAGTGGGAGGAGCTAATCTTTAGTACTTGGTGAGTCAGATTTGGTATGGCATATGGAACTCTTAAGCAGTACAGTAGTCAACACTAAATATAATTTAACTTTTTCATGACACTTGTGTTCCTGTTGCATTTTCTTGTAACACCTATATTCTTTACTGTCATCTAGTTTATTATCTCATCCTGTAAACTGTCTTCATTTACCTTGTGATCTCCAGAACCCAAATGGACAGAATCACAGAATTGTGGAGGTTGGATGGGGCTTCTTGAGATCATCTGGCCCAACCCCACTGCTCAGAGCAGGGTCAGTTGAAGCAGTTTGGACAGAATGATGTCCAGTAAAATTTTGAGTATCTCCTAAGGTGAGGCCTCCACAGTGTCCCTGAGCAACCTGTTCCAGTGTTTGGTTGCTCTCTTAGGAAAAGTTTTGAACTTTTTCTTTCCCATGCAGAACAATCACAGCTACCTCAGCTTTTCCCTGTAGGACAGATGCTCCAGTCCCTTATTTTTTGTGGCCCTTTGATTGACTTGCTCCAGTATGTCTGTATGTTCTTGCACTAAGGAGTCCAGAACTGGACACAGACTTCGTGTGTGGTTTCACCAGTGCTCAACAGAGAGGTGGGGTCACCTCCCTCAACCTGCTGGCTGTACTTTTCCTAATGCAGCGCAGGATGTTGTTGGCTGCTTTTGCCATGAGGAAGCAATGCTGGCGCATGGTCAAACTGTCCACCAAGATACCATCTATCCATTTCTGAAAAAGGCATGTCATCAGGGAGCGTATGCTTTATTCTTTATTTTACCATAATTCAGTTTTTCTCCAACAGAGCCTTTGTTTCTCTGTGTTACTTTACTAGCAGGTTCCTGTGTAGTTCTCCTGACAATCTCCTGCCATGGCAACTTTTCCTATTTCAGAGTGTTTATGTAGTTATATAATGGTGCAAAGCATATCCCATTGCATTTGTGAGATGATAATTTTGTACTGGGATTTTGTGCTGCCATGGATCCTATTTTGAAACTGAAGAAAGAGAGGATTCCATGAAGGATATGGAACTGGTGGAGCAAGTCCAGAGGATGCCACAAGGATGATCAGGGGCTGGAGCACCTCCCATATGAAGACAGGCCGAGAAAGTTGGAGCTGTTCAGCCTGGAGAAGAGAAGCTGCATGGAGACCTCATAGCAGCCTTCCAGTATCTGAAGGGGGCCTATAGGAATGCTGGAAAGGGACTCTTCATTAGGGACTATAGTGACAAGACAAGGGATAATAGGTTCAAACTTATACAGGGGAAGTTCAGGTTAGATATAAGGAAGAAGTTCTTTACTGTGAGGATGGTGAGGCACTGGAGCAGGCTGCTCAAAGAAGTGGTAAATGCTCCATCCCTGGCAACAATCAAGGCCAGGTTGGGCGGATCCTTAGGCAGCATTGTCTAGTGTGAGGTGCCCCTGTCCATGGCAGGGGGATTGAACTAAGTGATCTTAAGGTCCTTTCCAATTCAAACCATTTTATGATTCTATGATTCTTCTGAGTGGTTGTTTCACCTGGCCTGCACAATTTCAGTTTACCTGACAAAAATCACTGGAACAAGTCCTGTAAAGAAAAGAGAAGTTTGTGTCTCCTTTACTGATAAATACTCTTTTCTGGATTAACTTGGCTGCAGTCAGTCAGTACTAGACTATATTATTATTTACCTGGTTACATTAGTCACCCCAAAATGGATACATTTTCAGAGAAACTTCTTTAGCCCAGATGTAGTGTGTTCTTGCTGAACTGTTTTAACCTGAACAGCCTGTTACTTTCAGGTAGGCTTCACTTTACTATTGAAGAAGATGGTGCTGCAAGGATAGGTTTGTATCAAATTCACTGCTTTCTTGGCTTTATCCAACAAAAATAATTATCAACTTGTTCATGTTTTTTAATAAGATTTTTTTTCTGTAGCATATGCGTCTCATTTTTTCTTGAATTCCTCTTTTCAGCATGGTATTTCTATTACTCTTGAGTTGTTTGTGTAGCTGTTTTGCCACAATAAAGGCAAAACATATCCATGTGTATATAGACAAAGAATATATATATATCTACAAAGAAAAAAATTGTATCTATTTCAGAATGCCAGCTTGTTGTGGTGATGGTGGTGGGGTTTGGTTTGGGGTTTTTTTTGGGGGGGGAGGCAGGGTTGTTGGTTTGGGTAGTTTTGGCACACTTTAAAGCATGGCTTTTACGAAAAGTACCGGATTACAGTGGAGTTCCATTTTTAAACTCAAGAGGTAGGTAGAAGCAAGAGTATTAAAGGACTAACTTGCCTTTGTATTTCTTTTGATCTTCTTTAGAAAGTTGTAAGTTGTTCAGATAGTTTCTACAAGTTATTGTCAGGAACATGTAGTGCCTAGAGGATTTGGGTGTATTTTACAGTGGAGTAAGACATACAGATCTGGATGCTTGTCTTTCTGCTTCTCCACCCTAATCTGGCAAGTTTTGTTGTTTTTATTAGTCCTTTTCAAATAATCTGCGATGTCTTATGCGATTTGTATCATGTGGGACATAATTTGTGTATTAAAGCATATCCAAGGCAATCTTTATTCATGATAATATATTCACTCATTCAGAATTGCTTCCGAAAGAGTGTTCACTGTTGCCATGTCACTGCTCCCATAATATGTTCAGCAGGTGGAAAACTTGCCAAATGAATTTTGTGAAACCTTTCTCAAAACAGTGTGCTGTTGGCATTAGGAATCTGTGCGTGTTTATTTAGGAGGGGGAATCAAAGGTAGAACTGATTTCACTGGAGATAGCATTCTTTATGTGAAAAGCCAGACAGAGTTTAAAACTTGCCCTTGTTGAACTGTCAACTGCATGACAATAATTTATAACTGAAATGTTGTTGTAAGAACTGTTGCGTAGCAGTCTGTGTCACTTAAAAATGGGGGTGACATTTTATGGCAAATTTACAGCAGATCCAGTTTACCTTGGAAGACTTACTGATAGTTAAATTAATTATAAAGGAAAGAATATTCCATGTTTGCAAAAAAACCCCTCTACTTTTCTGCCTCAGGGAAGGCAGAAAACGTTGATAATCCTCACTACTATTGTTCTGTGTTATTCCTTTTCCCAGAAATGAACAATTCCAGCTGTGTCTGTCGCAAGGAAGGCAGATGGGACTCCTCTCTTTTGTGGATTGGAAGGTGCATTACAGATAAATTTTGTTTGTCAGCCATTTTCCAGAGACAGTATTGTAATCTTTTAAAAGATAAGAATCCTTCTTCAGATGATCTCTTTTCCACAGCTTCTGTTTTCTTTCATAGCCGTAGTTTGGATGTAGTTCCTAGGAAAGTTCTTTGGAGAGTTAAGAATGAAAATCCCTTCATACCAGCTGACTCTTCATTTCTTACTGAAGTTGGTTTTACTTGTGGTTCTACAGCTAAAAATAAAATCTAGTGAAAAAAATGTGTGCCATAAGCCACATCCTTCGCATTCCGTGATTCTTAAGTTCTGGGAGTGTTGCTCAGAGACAGAGCTGCTGCTACCACATTAATAAACTGTCCTGCAAAGGAAAAAGGAGTTACATGAATAAGAAATGGAACATAATATATTGGCAAGTTTGTGATATCTGTAGATGAAAATTATGTTAGTTTACTGTGCCTTTGAGTTCCTTTAAAGGAAGTAGACCAATGGAAACAGCTAAAAATGTAAGGACCTCTTAAGTTATCTCTTCATTGTGGTTAGTTTGATATTCCCAAAATGGTTAGGAAAGACCAATAAAAACATCCATAATAAATTTGTCATTCATATTCATATTGTAACATTTTCTGCTTATTTTATGAGCAGAAGGCTAATTCTGATTTCAGCAGGAATGTGAGGGTTAAAAATAAAACATTTTGATTCATGTTGGTCTGTTGGATCTAGAAAGGGATCTGTGAGGATGAATGGATCCATGAACCCCTTTATGTGTTGCTGTTCACATTTGCCTATGCTGTTGTATCTTCTCAGTTGAGTGTTTCCTGTTAACTAATTGTTCACCACGCTCATTTTTATTCTGTGTCCTGGATAATAATTATTCCTTACTTCTACATTACAATCGGAGTCATTTTTCCTTTCCTTCTGGCATGTGTCCATTATCCATCATGCAGCTTTAGTAGCAGACCTTATGAGTTCTGGTAAAGAGGAGTCAGGGGGAGGGTCTTGTAGTAGTCTGCTCCAGCGACGGGGAAAAGGAAGGTCATGACAGGCTACCGGAATATTTTCAGTTAATATTTATCAAAGGTAAATGGGTGACTGTTTTGGTGGTTGTGTTTTGGGGTGTTTTTTTCATGTTTTGAGCACTGTTGTTGCAGCCATGGAGATGCAGAGTATTTTTCCTGTTCCTACTGGATATTTAATTCCTACTACACGTAACCCCTTCAAACAAAAAGCCATAGTTAAGAGCATAGTGGTTCAACGTGGGCATGTCCAAAGAGCACTTGGATCTACTAGTCTGTGTAGTTAAGTCCATCTGAAGGGGGATTTGCATTTGAGGCCTGCAGCTGTATTAGCACACTGCTTGCATTCCTTTGTGATGAGTTGTGGGAGTGACTAGCACAGCGTTTTCCTGTAATGTCTGTAGTAACGCCAAGCCCGCTGTGGGGGGTAGAAAAAGGTGTAAAGTGTGTGTATGTGTGAGAAGTTTTTTTTGGTCTGGTATTACCTTACGCCTTCCTAATGACCAAGTGCTGGAAGGAAGGTCCCAGGGGGAGTAAATAAAAATAGTGGGTTTTTTTTGTTTTAGGGTATTTTTAGCACTATTTACAGTGGCACAGTGCTCATTTGTGGCTTTAATTGTTTCTTTTAATTTTGTTCCTTGTGTGGATCCTTGCACTTTATAATGAGAAGAATTGGTGACTGCTTTCCCTTAGTGGCCTGCTACAAGGTGGTTTTGGTCTGTGTTTAACAGTAAGTTGTAAAAGAGAACACTATTTGTTGTCTTTTTGCTTTATCAAGCTCTGTGACCTGTTAGAATCTTTGTTTCAACCATGCCCAAGCCTCAGTTAAGCAGCTGAAGGTTGGACATTGTATAGTCTGTGTTCTGGTTCCATTCCACAGGCCTTTAGACCTGTCTTTGACATTACATAGCTTTATTCCAATGTGGGTAGAAAATAATTTTCATTGAGGATTTCTGCAAGGCATGTATGTGAGTCCTCATGTTTCAGCATTTTGCCATCCTTCAGGTAAAAAGGAAAACCTGGAAATTTTTTCCATAGACTCCAGTTGTTGGGGATGCATTTTCTATTAGGAAAAGCAATAAAACCACACATAGAGGCTTGTATCTACATGGGACATCGTTGTAGTTCTTTTTAATTATATAAGAACATGTCCATAAATCTAATATTGATAAGAGCTACATAGCTTGCTTTAAAAGAAACACTTGACTACAGTTAACAAATGTCATCTATTTTGTAAGTCAGTAGGCTTAAGAAAATAAAAGGAAAGGAATGTCCCTCCCCCCTGCTTTTTAATTATGATTTTAATTGGAGCTTTCAAGGATTTATAAAAAGCATGTCACAGTTTTACTTTATGTTAAAGTTTTATGTGGCAACTAATATATCTTGCTGCACTCAGATATGTCTCTGCATGTTTTTTTCTTAAATTGTGGATGTTTTCAGGTGAAGACAACTGTGTTTACTGTAACTGTTGCTGTAAGGACATGCCATAACTCTTATTCCGTCTTCAAGAGAGTAATTAGTTTTTCCAGGCCCTCGACTGCCTTTGAATCTAATGTGCTACACATGCCTGGTCCACATGAGGAGTAATATCAGTTTTTAGAAGCAAGGTGTTTTCAAGGTCCTTGACCTCCTAAGTGATGATGCTTGAAATACATTAGGAGAAGAAAAAAAAAAGTAAGGAAAGCTGCAACGTAAAAAGTAATGGCAGTGCTTTATAATACCATTAGCTGGGCAGTAAGCATCAATTTTACAGTATATAAGCTGTGTGTATGCAAAACTTTTTCTTCTACATGCTTCAGCCTTCCAGCACAGGACATGTGTTGGCTGGCGTAGTAGTATGTCTGTAAGAACCTCTGATGTGTCATTTGCTTGCCTGGAAGTTGAGTCAAATGTGGATTTACTGGGAGTTAAGGGGATTCTGAATCCTTTCTCCTCTTGTTAGCTCTGTTTGCTGTGATCCAATTTCCATGGTATGTGTTTTGCAGAAACTCCAGCCCACCCCTCTCCCTCTGTCTCTGGTTTTCTTTGTTTGGATTATATTCAGCATTGTCTGCCTGCTTGTGACTTCACATGATTGGACATTTCTGCACACCTAGACCAGACAGAGAATTTCCTGTTTAAATTGCAATTGTGGCTAGCCCTGCTCAACTGCATGCCATCATAAAACATATAATGTTTGTCTGTTGCCCATGTTACCTTCTTCAGGATGCTTTCTCACTGCCAGTGAGGTCTTTGTCAAAGCTGTGTAGGAAGAAGGTTCACAACTTTGGTAGGCAGAATATGTGCTTACTTGTCAATTAGCCTTTCCCCTTTGTAAGGTTAACTGCGCTAAATTGAGTCTGTTAGCTTATGTAATAATTCACTGTCATGCAAAAGGAAATGGTAAGTCTCTATGGAACACAATTTAGGATGAAAAAATTGAGTTCTTATGAAAGTTATCTACAAAACTTAAATAGTCAAATAATTTTTTCATCTCTAGGAACGGATGTCGGGTGCCTCAGTAATGAAGCTTTTGTTGCTTACAAAATGTTTTCAGAACAGTTTACTAAGGTGATTAAACTACAGTTTGGTCCTATTTATGACAGAATATAACGTATGTTTTATTTTTTTAATGCGTTGTAACTTGGTCTTCTTGTGGGATAGATGTTTTACACTTGTTTTAAAGTCTTGATGATGAAGTTGTAGCCTGCGAATTTTTTGTGCTCTTATAATGCAAACTTTACTAGCAATAATTAATTTGTTTCTTTCCCTTTCCCAGCATCTTTGAGGATGAAACAATGAAACTACGACAGCTGAAACTAGAGAATCAGGTAAATGATAGTGTTGAAGCTGGTAGAAATAAGCATAGGAAAATAAATATTAGCCTTGACTTGAGAAATAGGGGTTAAGTGTTAAGAATACAAACAAGAACTCATTGCTATGAGAAGAACATTTTTCTTTAAAATTTTAATGGCTTTCATTAGTTTAAGTCAACCTTGCTATGGCTTGTAGGCTTGATTTCTTTGCTATATGTATTTTTTTATATGTCTCTCATTTAGTTGGGATTGACTCACCACAATGCAGGAAAGAATCAAAAGGAAGGCTGTAGAGAATTATCCATTTTAAGCATTAAAGGAAAAGTTTCTCTGAGCTATAGAAAGATCTTTGCTGTTGAGAAGGATTTCCAGCATATTTTGATTTGTTTTGTTTTGTTTCCTACAAAGAAAACATTTACAGCCAAGCATTTGTCAAATATTAGGTTATGCGTCTCAATTTTTCACAATGCATGACATCAAATTCCATCTGTGGGCCAGCTCTGCTGCCCAGCATGCTTTTATCCAGGCTACTGCCTTTTCCGTGACGAGAGAGCATGTGGCTGCTCGGACAGTGCTTACGAACGCAGCGCTAGAGGCGTTTCTGTGTCTTTTTGAGACACTTGCAGCTCAAAGTGTAATGCTGCCATCTCCTTGTGGGTGGGGAGCAGGAATTTGAAGGCCTGTTTCTGAATGCAGCTGGTATGGTGCTTTTGACACGAGTTTTCGTTAATGCCATCATAACTAGTATTGTTCCTGCTGCCTCAGCAGTTGTTTCTATTCTTGTTTACTAGGAAACCATAAACATCAAACATATATGTATCTTGGAAAATTTTGCAAGGTAGATGAATTTTCCTTTTACCAGATCAGTCCTGTTTTAATGACTGTAATTTTTTGTGTTTGTTTTCACCTCACGCTCTGCCCCCTTTAAGTCTTATCTCTGAATATTGGTTTCTGGGAACTATTTGTTTTGAGTTCTCCCTTTAAGATGATAGCTTCTGACACAAAAGCCCTTTCTTTTGCAAGTCCTGACTGTTTCAGATTGGATTATAAATGACTGCTGAATTTGTCTCTATATATGAAGGATTGCTGCAGTTTAGAATGGATGAAAGGAGTTACTGCTGATGCTCTCAGGATAGATCAGAAAACAAGCAGGTGTTCATCTCCACTGACGGAGAATCAAAGACAGGGATCACCCCAAAGACAAAGTGATATGTGTCTAGGATTTTTGTAAGAGATTACAAGAGTATTTCAGGTGTATTGGAGATCCTTATCAGTGACGTGTTATCACCAATAGCTGAGGCATGGTTTCTGCTTCTCTGAATGTGGTCCTTATGTCATGGTTTTTCTTTATTTCACAGAGAGCTCTTTTAGAGAAGAAGCAGAGGAAGAAACGTCTTGATCCTTTGATGGTACAGCCAAATCCTGAGGCAAAGCTACATAGGTCAAAGCCCAAAGGATTTGAGGAGCAGACTCCTTTAGTAAAATCTCCTACCCCTTTCCACAGTGATGTTATTTTACATGGTAAGTAATCAACCTGGTTTCAGCGATGTTTCCAAAAATGCCAGTGCATGCACTTTATGTCACAGATGGGCACCACATTGATAAACAAGATTGATTACATACCTTTATATGTACAAAACTGGAATTGTAGTACAGTATGGTTGAGCAATAACCCAAAAACCTTACCTTGAATTTTGTGGTAGCTGAGAATTTTCATGTGCCTTTGAAGAGCATCTCCCTTGTGTTAGACTAAGAAGAATTGTAGAAATAGGTTGGGAACTTCTATAAAGGTAGGGAGATACAAACCCAGTGTAAGAGAGTCTTATAAAGCTGTAGGATTAAAAAAAAGAAAAAAATCCAGTAATGACAGCCTGTACTCTTCATCATGGTGTACTCCACCTAAAGATGGCATATGACTGAATGCTAAAGTAGTCAAGAGCAAAACAAAATTCTTACGAATACTGAATTAGGCTTTTTCTGGGTTTTATCTTATCTGTTGTTTTCTGTAGGCTTTGGGGAGACAACTGACACATGAGAAGCAAGCTGTAGTGGTCCAGAGAGTCACAAGCACAAAGTGACATCAGAGCCAAAGGCAGTAACTTAGTGATCTCAAAACATTATAGTAAAATAGAAACCACTCTGTTAGGAGTAAAAAGAAATACAGTATTGACAGCCTTAAGTTTTCCATGTCACAGGGAAGAAAAAAGCAGCAATGAAATCTGTATATTCCAGTGGAAGTGTAGTTTGAGGTCATGAATCTCATCAGACTATCAAGAAAGTAACAGGAAATATCCAAAGGCTTAGAGATGCATTTTACTGCAGGATGTTAAAATACCACAGTTTTATTAATAGGAAATTAATGTATAGAGTAGAATTTTAAAAACCCAAAGAAACCAGTGTTAGCTGGTGTCATGGGTTCAGCAGTAGCAGTCATTTTTTTCTGCTTCTTAGTGGCTGGTGCAGCACTGTGTTTCTAACTTT